>JAJHPJ010000104.1:0-23874 GCA_026724395.1 Theileria sp. buffalo | reverse complement strand
CGGAAAGTTATAAGGTCCTGGATGTGTTTGAGGTATCGGTTGATATCCATGGTCATAGTATTGTGCTTGTTGTGGATCATAAAACTGAGTAGGTTGAGTTAATCCATGTTCCGTTGCAGTTCCTACTTCACTAGTCTCATTTACCTCAAAATTATTTTCTTCTTCATCAATATTTGATCTTAGTCCCCCACCATTATTATTTGGTTGATCACCAGGTTTATCTGCACATCTAACACATTTAACCAATATAAATACTAGTAAATATAAGTATGCTTTACGTAAATTCATTATAAGTTATAAATATATTTTTTGGTGGGGGATCTTGAAATTGATAACTTACACACACTGACTGGTTTTATTTTAGATTTAATTACTGGATTAATTAAATACATCAATATTAAAACATGATATTATACAATCTATAAAATTATTCCAAAACAATATATAAATCGATTACTAGTTTTTATGTGTGTATAATAGTTTATTTAAATAGTGTTAAATTAAGGATTTTTAATGTCGCTAATAAGTTAAATAAAGTATATAAGTATACTAAAGTATGATTTTAAAATAAGAGATTAAATGCCGAATTAAAATTAACATACAAGAATATATTTTCAAATATTTAAGTTTTTTTATCTAATTTTTTGTAAAAACAAACAAAATTATCCCCTAGTTGTGCAAATTCAATAAAATTTCCTTTAAAATAAATAATCACTCTCTTCGATCTAGTATAAGACACTGACGATGGATAATCATATTGACTTGTTTTCTTCCAAACTAACATATTTTTTACCATAATTTTGGTACAAAATATGTCAAATTTAAATGAGTATTTGAGTGATTTTTTAGAAGTCAAATTAACATAATATTCATCAGTAGTTATTAAAATATCATTTCCATATCCATCTTCTTTGTAAAATTTAATATAGTCAATAACTCTAACTGAATTTGTTGTCCACTTATCTTTATTCTTTTCCATATAAAGAAATGAATCTTTACGATAAATTACAAATACATTATCAAGTTTTTTATATGTTAACGTTATTGGATAATGTTTGCCAAAAATATGACTATAAACAACATCATCACCAAATTTTACTTGCGCAAGATTTGCTTCGAATTCATACATAGTTTCATGTTCATTTTCATATTTCTTTTTATAATCTTTGTTAGTCATTGGAACCAATTTTACTTCATGATTTAATTTAAAGAATTTAATTTTTTCACATATTTTTACTGTTTCAATTGGGCCTTCTTTATCTTCATCATCTCCACCTCCAGCACCTCCAACTGCTCCTTCCTCCTTTTCAGATTCATCATCAGATCCCATTTCTACTACAACATGTTCAGGTTTTAACTCTTTAGTTGATTCACTAGGAGGTTTACTAGGTTCACTTGGCATACTAGGCTCAGTTGGCATACTTGGTTGAGTTGGTTTACTAGGCTTAGGTTTAGTTGGTCTATTATGTTTATAACTATGATCTGACTTTTTTGAGGATTCAGGTTGATTAGATTCTAGAAGATTCGTCTTATCTGGTTTACCTGGTTCAACGATTGATGTTTCGGTTATTGGATCATGGGTTTGCTTTTGTTCGTCGTTTGTATCATATAAATCAGTACAACCATCTCCTTCTATATCACCAGCTTTAACAGAATGTGATTCATTTGTGACATTAACTTGATATGGTGTATAATTTTGGTTAAATGCTCCAACCATAGTTTGTGTTTGTTGTTGATTAAATTGAGGGAATGGTATATATTCCAAATAAGTAATCGGAACGAATTTGTTTTGCCCATTTTGATCCTTTTCGGATGATATTAGATAATATCTAGGCGATTCTCCTGAAACTGGTTTTCCCTGTTCTGGCTGTGGAGGTGATTGATAACCTTGCTTGTAATCAATATTTTTATCTTTATAATCATCTTTTCCCCCTTGTTTATTTGGATTATAATCACCTTCAGGATAAGTGTCTTCTTCTTCAAGAATCTTTTCAATTCCTTTTACAATTAAATTATAATTATAATTATCATCATCACTATCATCAGATTCGCCTGCACCACTAGGTTGTAATTTGCCTGGTTTATCGGCACATTTGACATATCCAATTACTATATGTATTAACGCATATTTGTAAAACAAACATAAATTCATTCTATAAATGATGTATTAATATCCCATGGGGGATCTGGAAATTCAAAATCTTATTAATTAATCAAATATTATAAAGGATTTACATAATATATTATGTTTATTTATTAATCATACTAAATATCTTTTTTATTAAAAATATAAAAAAATTTAAATACACATCATTGAATTTAAAAATAAAACTACAAATTATATGTTAAATATTAAATTAACATATAAACAGTAGAATATATTATCTATTTTTATGATATACACTACATGATATTATTATATAAAACTCGAACTAATTTTTCTAGTGATTGTTTTTTTAAATTAAGTTAAATAGAATTTTGTTTCTATACCTAAATCAAATGTAAGTGACAGTTGATTTTTAATTAATTCCAGATTTAGTCTACGTGGATATTCAACTCCCCTTCCTGAACCATAACTCCAAACCGCTTTATTATTATATTTAATGTTTGTGATCTCGACATTTTCCTTAAATATATATGAGTATGAAAAATTTGACAAATTTATTTCATACTCACTCCTTCCAATCTCCGTATTGTCATATTTGAGAAGTTTTAAATCTCTCAAATCATATCTTAAATTTGTTATCTCATTCCAGGGTTGATCCTTCCCACTTTTATGAAAAAGTAGATATTTACCAGTATTCAACATTATGGCCACGTATTTTTCACCTTTATCCCTGCGTTTCAAAATTATTTTAGG
This sequence comes from Theileria sp. buffalo, assembly GCA_026724395.1. Taxonomy (NCBI): domain Eukaryota; phylum Apicomplexa; class Aconoidasida; order Piroplasmida; family Theileriidae; genus Theileria; species Theileria sp. buffalo. Next base: position 21,014 of record JAJHPJ010000104.1, on the reverse strand, counting down.
TGAATTTTCATTATTAACTCCTTCCCAAATTTTCATATCTTTGTATGTTGCCCGTACAAATTCGAGGTCTAGTCTAGGGGTAAATATTCGAGCACTACCATCATGTTCACATTCATAGAGAAACGTATGGTAATCTACACACATATCAAATAAAATTCCATTTCCTCCTTCTGACCATTTATTTCCTGCCCTCGTGAAATGTTTAAACGTCCCATCTACATTTTTTATACTAACGTATCTAAAAGTTAAACTTATTACATTATCTGCAAATACTTCATTACAAAACTCTCCATTTGAAGTCCATATTAGCTCATTTTTTCTTCTCACTGATCCAAATAAATGCCCTTCTTTGGCACTAAACGTAACTACATTTCTTCTCTTTTTACTTGTATACTGATCATTATCACGAGTATTATGTATATCAAGATCTATTCTTGCATAATTAGAAAAGGCATTTAACTGTTCTTGCGTCAGAACTACAGTTGGAGCAGGAGAACCACCTACGGCACCAACAATCTGATCACTGGTTTCCTTTCTTTCATATGGGAAAATTTCTGATTTCCAGTCACCATCCACAAGTTTAAGATTGACAAAGTGTTCTGAAAACCTAATTATTATCGTCTTTTCAACTTTAAGTATTTTCATGGACAATGGATACATATCTGAATCATGAGCTTTGTTCCAAATAGTCTTATCTCCACACTTGATTGTGACACATTTTGAATTTCTTAAATCATATTCGTAATCTGGACCAACCCTTTTGACACTATATTTGGTATGAAAAATCTCAGAGAAATTATCTGGATTATCTGGATCAAATGGATCTACTGGTTCATAACCAATTAATTTAACTTCACTTGGCAAATCGGTATGATGAACTGGGACAGGAGTTGGTAAAGACCTGGCCTCTTTCATATTTATTTTCATTAATTGATCAATATGACTTACAACTGTAATATCATTGGTTAAAAGATCCAGATATATTTTCTTTAACAACCCAAAATCAGGCATAAATTCATAATCATAAATTAACTCATCACCTACTTTAATTTTATGGCAGCTTATTCCACTTTTAAATTCATAAACAATGGAAAAACCTGAGATATCAATAATACACTGATTTAAATTTATATAATCGTCATATCTATTTAACATCTTTAATTTAGCCGTTTCAAGTCTTGTATCTGTGATATTTACCCATGGGTCTCCCTTACCAGTTTTGTGAAAAAGTAGGAAGTTGCCGCTCTGAAGTAGTATCGCAAGGTACTTCTTATTTTTTTTAGAACCTTTAAGTACGACTTTTGCGGCGTGATCATCTGGTTTGGTCTTCCAAATCTCAGACCCTCGCTTGGTTATTTTACATATTTCCCTACCAGGTTTAGGAGAGAATATTTTTAAGTCTTCACCTTCTTTACAAAAATTAATATCAATTGTTGAAGTCATCTTGATATTAAGCGTCACTGGTTTTACACCTCCAGTTGCACCTTCTTCATTTTTATCGGCACAATACACAAATACAATGCATTTATAAACAACTATTAATTCTATAACAAATTTGTATATGTTAATTGTTTTCATGGTGAATAAAGTTTATATAAAATTGTTTCCTGGGGAAACCATATAAAAAAATTTCATTCTGTAACTCGTTCTTTTTGAAGTGTGTAAGTTGTTTCGTATATTAGAAGTTAATATTAATTAAAGTTATTCATTTTTTTTGTCACTTCTGTTCAGAGAATACAAATAGGTTAGCACACCATGGCTATTGGATCTTGAAATTATGAAATAAATTCACACAACAAACTTGAAATGATTCTATCTTAATAATATTTACAATTTGTTTTTAATTTTATTTAACTTTTAGATACTAAACATAGTTTTACATTATTAAATTTGTTTTTTGTATACTATTCTTCCATAATTAATAAAAATGATTATGTGTGAATAATATATATAATCATGTATTATAAATTCATTAACAAAAATTTATTAGTATTTAAATTATTACAGGATTATAACCGAATTAATTTCAGCCCAGTTGTTAACAAATTAAGACAAATATTTGGCACAAACTTGTTAAATGAGCTCGATTAACTAATAATTATTATTCAAATTGGAGATATTCTTTTAAAGTATTAAATCCTTTTAAAATAATAATTATGACTTGAATTTTGTTATGAATATATTATCATATCATCTCAAGATAAGTTATTTTTTATATATTAGTTCCCACTAAGCCTAAGGAATAATTAGTGGATAGTATATAATTAGTATAATTGTATATATAAACTTACTCATCAAGTAACTTTACAATAGAATTATTGTATCTGTCCGTGGCACTTATTTTTGATAATTCACTTCTTTTATCTTCATACCAAGCACCGTTTTTATAACCGTAAAAAGTTAACTTGTCTGTGATTGAAATAAAAACTACCAAATAAGGGCGTACATTAATTCGGTGATAGACTCTAACAAGTTTTACATGTTGGGGAAGCGGGGGAAATTTTACGATAGATTCACCAGAGAACACTTGGTCCATATAAAACTTGCTTTTACCTGACCAATGCTCATAACATCTGTATTTTTTATTACTATGGGTGTAAAAACTTAAAGTAAAAGTTTTATCGGATGATTCCACACCATTAGGTCCGGTGCAATGATTTTTAATAGTATAATTGCTATATGTATTATTACTAGTCTTCGAAATATCTATTGAAGATTTAAATCCATTCTTACAGGTATAATAATTTAATCTTTCAAGTAATTGTTTTTCATAAGTTGGATCATTTATGGGTGGCATAAGTACTCTGTGATACCTTTTTTCAAATGTAAAAGCCATATAAACTCTTTTATTATAGGTATAAACTAATTCAACCAATAGAGGAAAGTCATTATAACTATAGAGGTATACTCCATAAATCAGTTCCTTGTTAGGTACATTTAATGGGAAATTGTTCTTTTTATCTTCATAATTTCCTGGAACAGCATCCTCTATTACATTGGTTGTAAGATTTCCATACCCCCAAACACCATCATTTCCGTATTTAAGATTATCTAATCTATATGAACTCAGATCATAGTATCTTAATACGAATTTATCTAGCCCATTTCCTGATAAATGAAGTTGTTTAACTGAGACATTAAATGAATTACTGACGTAGTCTTGAGTTTGTTTTATATCAACATTAACAAGCTTATCAGAATCTGGATGAGATTTGTAATTTATATTAGAAATGGTGTCCCTTGAAAAAATAGCTTCAACCGATAAAGATGAATTATTTTCATTCAATAGTATGACTGATGATTTTTCAAGATTTAGTTGTATTACTGATGGATTATTTGATATCCAAAGAACTGAAGCAGAAATTAAAAGTTGATCACTAGTTAGTAAGGGATCAAAATATATTAAATTATCAAAATAGTATAATTCCTTTAACAAAAAAGGCTTTACAGGTTTATGTTTATAAAAATAATTACTTCCATCTTTGTAAACTTTAATTTCTACTTTTCCCTTGTTGTAACTAAATGTTTTTCCAATGTCGAGTTCAAAACAATTAGAACTTATGGCAAATAAGCCAAAACTCAAATATAACAAAAATGTGTAAGTATTCTTCATCAAAATTAAAAAATTACATACACACCTGTAAACCTAACCATTTGCTATGGTACTGACATTCAAAATATTAAACTCCCATTTTTTTGCCATATTTAAATTATAATATACATATATAACTGTTTTTTTCCTTATCATATTTTATAGCACTGTCGAAATTCATTTTATTATACCCTACATCAAATTCTTAAATTTCATCTGTTATTAAATATTTTACGAAAATTTATACTTCCAAATCATTTATTATTTCAATTTTATCAATATTATAATTTGACATTTCTAGTGCTACCTTAAATTCTAAAATTGAAGTATTCTTTATGCAACGTTTATTCTTATTAATGTTCGTAGTTAAATACTTCCACTAATTCAGAAATTATTTTTTTTAAAAAATTCCTTTATATAAAATCTATAAAATTCGTTATTTTAATTTTTATTCCTGATTAAAATATCACCTTCAATTATTAATCTTCCACTTATCATATATTCATTTACACTACAACACAGTTATTATTAATTCATATATCTTTAGCACATACACATTTAAAATATTTTTAGTAGTTAAAATTTTTATTTTTATTAATTTACAGATTTTACATCAATTTGTCAATAGTATTTCATTTTTGCGATTTAAAACTTTTAAATCATTAAAAATCCCACTGATTCAGTTTATTCACAAATTCTTGGTTCATTGTTTTTCTTCTGGTTTAGATAAATAACACACAAATAGATAATAAAATGTAAAATATACCCATAAAAAACAAAATAAATTGAGAGTTCTTACGTAGTTGTTACAAATCAGTTCTCCATAGATTCTTGGATCATTTTGGATAACGATTCATCTTGTAGCATTTGTTCTTTATCACATGTCATTACCAGTTTCCCGTTATTAAGAATCCACAACTTGGTACAAGACTTGAGTGCGTTTACGTCATGTGCAGCTATAAAACTTGTACAGTGCCTGAAATAAAGGCTGAGGAGTTTGTAAATTGGGACTCCAATTTGATTCGTAGTTTCTTGGTGAGATTCAAGTGAAAATGAGACTTTTGGAGTGACTCCTGTAATGGGTGTCATTTGTTCATCAGAACAATTATCAGAGGGAGGCTCATCTATTACTATCATTCTATAGAATTTTCTATAAAGCATTAATCTGGAAAACATGAGTGTCCTCATTTGTGTGTTTGACAGAACCATATCAAAGTCCATGGTTTCATTTATTGCCTTTGATAACCTAAAGGTGGTTCTAAATATTCTTGAGGATTTTCTACGCGTGAACAGATTAGGATAATATACTTTCTTAAGATATTTTGGAATATCCTTATGATAGTAGTCAGGCACAATTACAAGATCCAATGGACAATCCGATAGGCTCTTTACAAACTCAAGCAGACCACAGTTATCCAGAGCTTGATTAATCTCATCATCAGTAAATAGTTTTCTAGGGTCTAAGAATCTTCGAATTGTCCAACCCTTAAAAACAAATGGCAATTGTGGAAGAACACCAACAATTAATCTCATAATATCTCTTGGTAACTGATCAACATCAACTCCATCTAGTAAAACTGACCCTTTTCTTATATGTGAAAAGTTGACCAAAAGTGACAACAGGGTTGTTTTTCCAGCTCCAGTTCTACCAATCACACCAATTATGTCAGACTTAGATGCAGTAGCATTTATATTAAACAATAAAAATCTTTTTATCAGTTCAGTTTTTTCACACTTGTCAATGTTGTCAACTGTGGTAGTTATTTCAATCGTTTCCAACTCATTTATACCATCCATAGTATCATTTGCGGATCCAGACTCAGTTTTAGGGTCACATTGGTGGTCAAATTCACTATCTAGTTTATTATTTACTTCTGGATTTTTATGTGATAGACTAACGTGTGGTTTGGTTAATACGTAAACATTTTCTAATTTTATGGACTTGTGAACTGGATCCATATAATCAGAAATATCGTAAATGTTAATTTTTGGCCTGAAAAAAAGACTTCGAACTGACATTATATTCCTCACTGAATAAAATTCTTTTCTTCTCCTGTATAAATATTTAATCTTTAGTTTATCAGGATCTTTACATTCAAACAATTCGTTATCTGTACTAACAATGTTATCGGTATTAGTTAATTGAAAACTTGCATTAACAGAATTATCCATACTATTATCAGTCGTATTGGTAGTATCAGTGTTATAAGAATGAGAAACAGAGTCTGGAAGTTTTCCAGATTTGGTTTCGTCTTCTGGTGAACTTTTACCATTTTGACTGGGGCTATTATTGATTACTATTCCCTCAACATATATGTTTTTCGGCGGCTTAAAGTTTAACTTTTCATCTTCAGGTATGAAATTCGTGAACCTGATCACTGAGCATAGGTATAACTGCAATTTAGTAAACAATCTGAGTAGTTTTGAGAACCTGTTTGTCACATTTAGTGAAAGCGAGAATGCCAAACCATAGTACCCAATTTTGATTTCATAATCTACGAATTTAGAAATGGTTATTGGTGTTAGAATAATCAAGAAAATCATCACTGAGAAGATACATCTACACATAATGGATGTCCAGGTAAAAACTGATCTTTCCATGAACCTTGATCTAGCATTGTAATCTGCATGTTCTACAAACTCAGTCACCAATTCTGTCTCCTTTCTATAGCTACGGTAGACAATTGAGCCTGAAATTGAGTCGTTTAAAACACAATTCAATCTATTTGTTGAGGCCATATATGCAAATCTGATGTTTGACAGACCCTTTAAAAACGAGAACACTGGAAATTTGATTATCAAAACCATTGCGATTAGTACAAAAACTACAGATGTAGGTAACAAATACACCAACATGATCATGTGAATTATTGTTTCAACTACTATTATGAATGATTCGAAGAGGTAATAACCAATTGTAAGGTCAATGTAAAGTGTATCACAGGACAAAAAGGTGAATACGTCCGATATGTATCTCTTTATTTTAATTTTGGCTGAAGATTTATAAAGTGCTGAATCGAGTGAATATTCGTGAATGTTTAGTGATGCTTTCAATGAAACTAAGGTCATTGCAACAACTACTGAAACTGAAGCAATGATTACAAAAATAGAAATGTATGCTATCCGTGTCAGAGACTTGGTACTATATTCCTTGATGAGAGAGTGGACTGAATCACATTTCTCTTTATCATCCAAAAAGTCTTCTAAGTTCTTTAGATGATCATTAACAAAGTTTGACAGCCTTGAGGCAAAAACGTATCTGACGTTATCCAGGATTGTGCACGATATCAAGAAGAACAAAAAGGCGAAGAAGGGATATCCTGCAGAGCTTATGTACATCAAAAGTGGCTTTAATACAATACCCTTGATACTTATGTTACTGTCAAATTTGTGTGATCCATACCCACTTTTGTCATCATATTGGTCTCTAACTACAGTTCGACGTGGTACTCTATCAAAATCAATTGATTTACAGTTTCTATACAACTCCCTAACACCACTTTCCACAACATTTTCATCACCATCACCTTTCTCCTTTACCACAGCATTAGTAGCAGTGTTACTAGTATCTACGGTCGCGGAGTAAGATGCGTTAAATTTAATTATAAAGTCTCTCAATTTAGTCTTGATAACTAATTTTTTAGCGAAAATGGTATAAATCTTAATATCCCCAAAGTTATTTGGACTTGACGTTGCCAAACAGGTCTCTAATAATCTTTTGGTTGCTGTAAGTACAATTGACAGGTCTGGCTTATGCAATAAACCATTTTTAGAATTGAACAAATTGTTGAATATGTTACCTCCTACAAATGGATCTAGGCCCAAAAATACAGAATCAAGGCACATTAAGAATGAAAGTCGTCTAGATTGTTCTTTTGCCATCTTACTGTAAATCATATATGCATATACTGCTCTTGCTAGTTCAACTCTGACTCTCTGACCACCACTAAGTTCAAATCCACCGTCAACAATGGTACGTAAATCTTCTTCTTGCCAACTAGATATATCAGTTTCTAGCTCAACGGCCTTGATTACTGAGTTATATATATCCTCATCAAATCTGTGTCCAAATGTTATATTTGACCTAATGGTTCCTCTTTTCAACCATATATCCTGTGATGCATAAAATATCGGCATTCCTTTACTTAATGGTTTTACATACATTGAACCTCCAACCAGTGTCATCTCACCTAGAACTGACTTGATAAAGTTAGATTTACCTGAACCTTGGGAACCTGTAACTATTGCAATCTCACCTCTATTTAGCTGGAAGTTAATGTTCTTCAAAAAAACATCAGGATTCTTATTAACTAGATCTTCTCTGCTAAAAATCCAACAGAATGACGCATTATCAAACTTTACCACAGAGCCATCAACAAGTGAGTCTCTTCTCTGTTCTGGTATTTTTAAATTTGAATAATCAACTAGGTACCGATGTTGTTTTAAATAAATACTGCGATTTGACAAGAGTTTATTCTTGAGATTTGGGTCAACTAAAAATTTATCTGATTGATAGTAGTTTGGTGAACAAGTTCTTATAAAAAATTCTATGCGATTGTATGAATTAATAACAAGAATTAGCATTCTTAGAGTTAGTGGTAACATAAACATTGGGTCTATAATTTTGAGTAATATGAACAAGAGAGTTATTATTGACGAAGAATCGATCTCCTTTAGATCTGATGTATTTTTAAGTTGCTCAACAAAATCTTTAATTATAATTAAAAGAGCGCATGTTACAATTATTAAATACAGGACTTTATTTACTAGGGAAAGGAAAAATCTATATGCTATCATTACCAACTCATCATTTCTAACATCTGTGATCATGTTTTCTGCGATATCTTCCATGACTAGAGTCTTGATTATTTTAAAGTTTGTTATGATTTCATATGATTTACCAATTCTATGGTCCCTAAGTGCGTAATAGAATTTAAGGAGGAAGCTGTTAAATATTTCCACAAATATCATAAATACAACGAGTGATACTGAGATAATTGAAACTGTGAATATTTTAATCTTCATTTGGACATGAATGAGTATAATTCCGTATATGAAATTCGTTAAAAAGTTGACTATATCTGTCAGGTTATCAAAAATTAAAGTTACATAATAGCAATCTACAAATTTATACGAGTACATTTTAGGTGTAATATCAAAATTCTTATGGCGCCTTGCCGAACACAAAAATGGATTTTTAGAACAGTTTGAATCGGGGGAACAACTATGTAAAACGTTATTACAGTTATATTTTGATGAATCAAGGTTAGAATAGTTTCTTCTTATGCACAGACCATGGTGGAATACTGTGATTCCTAGTGAATAGTCTACCATGACTATCAACCTTTGAATGTAGAAGGTTACATGGTCTATACATATACCTTTTGATAATTCAAGCACTATTATCACCAGAATTAGTCCAAATATAGGGCCATAATCAAAATTTTCTGATATCATCAATTTAATCAATTTACTCAACAAAATTGCAATACTCATACTCAAAATATTCATTGATATCATACCTATCATTGCTAGTAATATTCTTCTCCAGAATGTGAATACAATAGCTCTGAAGAGAATTAGTTTCTTGGGCTTTCGTTTCTTCTTATTTCTTCCTAATTTATTAGATTCATATTCCTCAATTTCCAATTCAATTAATGAATCACTTACGTGTTTTGAGAAAATTGGTTGCCAGTAAAGTATTTGGTCTGCAACGGGCAACGGGTGTAACTTGTATGGTTCCAAATACTTGTTTGAGAGAATACTAATCCATTTGGTAATCCAATTAAAGAACAGAAAACTAAATATATTTCTTCTTCCATAGTATGATACATCTTTTCCTTCTACTTTACTGCATTTTTTTACATGATTTATTTCACTTTCCCAAAAATTACAATCCTCAGTTACTTCCTCCTTTTCATATTTATATTTTACATCACTTAGGATTGATTTTTCCTGCGGTTTTCCCATTCTCCTCCATAAATACAATACAATGATTTATGAATCATGAAAAAAACCAAGATAATTTATATTAATACAGGAAAACAATCCCTTTACATATATTATACATTTATTTAAAATTACAAGCTATTTTAGCTTATTAAACATTAAACATTATTAATAGAGTTTGAGGGCATACACATTTTAACATTGGCTATGCTGCCAAATCTTTTGCTGATTAACATTAAACAATCTACAAAATTATTACAAACAAATATTATAAATTAAACAATGAAATTATGTGATTAAGTGCTTAAATAAATAAAAATCATATTCTGCAATCCCCCATTAGAATCTGGTCAAATAGACGATTATTACCAGTATGAAGATGACTATTTGTCCACAGTATTAGAGAACTAGAACTTTATTAAATCGTTAAATAGATTGCAGAACTTAAGGAACAAATAATCGAGTGATGTCCAATCTAAACTCAATTTGATTGTGAACGAAATAATCACCATTCTCCAGGTTTGGGATAATTGAGTCTAATAAAACAATAAGTTGATAACCTTTATAATTATTGCCATGAGTTTATCCAAGTTTAATTGTATTATCGTCTATGAATTTGTATGGAGGAACTTCCAGATTTGCTGGTGCTGGACCAAGTCTAATTCTTCCTAAAAATCATATTATCATCATTATTATTATTTTACCTGAGGAGTCATAGTGAGATCCGTGACATGGGCAAAAGAACCCTCCATAATTTCCACCTCTTGTAGGAATACACCCCAAATGTGTACACACTCCGATATTTACCAGCCACTCTGGGTTCACATTTCTTTCACTATCTATTGCTGGGTCTCTCATTGTATCAAATAATGCATCATCTTTCCTATATTCATATTTATAAAATATCATATTAGTTAGTATATAACTGAGTAATGTGGTAAATAACTGAGTAATAGTGTAAATAATACTTAGCTCTAGCAATCTCTTCAGGTGTTCTTCGTCTGATGAAGACTGGTTTACTTCTCCATTTAACAGTAACTTGATCTCCAGGTAACATTTGTCCGACATTGACTTCAACTGAGCCAGCTGCTGCCACATCCTAAGGTAATTATTAAATCAAAAAACAAACCCTAGTGAGCCAAAAGTAATGAACAAGTTTACAAATTAATGACCTTAAAAATGCGAAAAAGAAGAAAAGAGCAGTTGCAGTCATGAGATAAATTGTAGCCTTTCTATCAGTACCACGTGGTAGTCTATATTCTCTAAAATCAGGAAATGATTCCGGATATGTCGATTCTGGAACCGCGCAGTTCTCAGCATAACCGATAGGTCTCTGGTTAGCAGGGCCCAATTTACCAACTGATACTATTGTTGGTTCATGTGGAGAAAACCACCCACTTGTCCTAGTAAAATTAGCTCCTGAAATCAGTTCACCCTTAGACAAATCAGGTGTTCTCGGGAAAATTGGTTCCCATACGTTTACGTAATGGGCGTAACGAGTTACGCCGCTGTTTCCAAACATGTGTCCATGGCCATGAGGAGTAACCAAGTCACTAAGTTCTGTTACAGGCTCTGTTTTTTTATATTTTGTATTATCCATTGACCATAATCTCGGGCTATCTGCTCTGTCGAAAACATTTCGATATAATGGCATTTCGCTTGCAGCTGGCATTACCATTGATTTTCTCATTTCAAGCTGCATGGTTCCTCCAAAAAACCTTTTAAAATTTAATAAGTAATTAATTCTACTCATGTTAGAATCTTGTATAATATTAGTATATTAGTGGTATAACAGAAAAATATTCTAAAATGTGTACATTACATAAATGAGCTCAATATCAATCACTATAATCCCATTAAAAATAATTACTAAATATTATTTATTGATGAAAGATAAATATATTTGATATAATTGTCTTTTACTCTGGGGTATGTAATATTAATGTTGACTCGATGGTGTGTAAATCTCTTTAATTTATTACATTTTAAAGATTCTTTATTTATATAATTTTATTTACCAATTTTTAAAAAACCTTTTATTTTAATATCATTGCATTTATTTATTTATTACAATCAACATCACTTACACCTTTACACTATTAAACATATATTTTCTATTATTAATTAATTTAAAATTGTTATTGTAGTATAAAAAACTTTAAATTTCAATTTCTTACACTTACAATAGAAAATTTTATTTTTTTAAATATTTCACCAAATTGTATTTATTAATTTATATTAACAATTTTAAATTTGTTTTTATTTTAAATTCATGAAATATGAACCCATTACATGTATTAGATACAAAGATGGTTTCACATCTTCCACTTATTTTACTGATTATTTACTAACATCTTCCATTACTGGTAAAATTTGCCAGTGGGATTTGATAACTGGTAATCAAATTTCAGAATTTCAAACTAACCTAAAGACTAAATTTTGTATTCCTTACTCTCTAGGTACAGTTTTATACTCTCAGCAACATTCCAATTTAGATAATTCTGATAGATTTGACAAGTTGGTTTTGCAAACAAATGATGATATATCTTTATTTGATGTAAATACCAAGATTATTGAGGCTATAGCTCACATTAACACAAAATGCTTTGCAAGGTTCAGTTTATTACATTCTTGTTCCTCAAGTCAACCACTTATAATTTCACCTTCTGGATTAAATTTGATAAAAGTATTTGATCTAAGAGTTAATTCGGGTATTTTTATACACAAAATTATCTATTAACACGTTATAAGTTATCTATGTTGAAAAATTACGTAAAAAATGTTTTAGGGAATGTAAAATTTTCAAAGGTATTGGAAATAGGTCCGATTAAGTTAAATCACCCTCGAAAGAGTGAATTGGGTATGATTCACAACTGCCAACCCTTTTATTCTGTTGGAGATTCTTGTATTATATCTACCTATGAATCTGGTTCAATTGTTCTATATGATATAAGAAAACCAAATGAACCTTTTGTCCCTATATACATTACTGATTCTTTGGAACCTATACCCTCTTTATCTGTATGTAACAATGTTTTTTTGGTAGGAGATACCGTGGGTAATATTTCCATGTTTTACGCATCAAAAGAGAAGGGAATTGTTTTGATGAAAACGAAAAACGTTTCTCCAGACTCTTTAAAACCACCTGGAATTAATTGCCTTTCTACTCGATCTGACGGCGCTGTTTTGGTGGCTGGGTGCTGGGACAGATGTATAAGAGTTTTTGAAACTAAAACTCTTGATCTTAAATGTATTCTTGACGCTCATTCCTCAATAATTGATGTTTCATTCAGTAAAACTTCAAATCAGTTTTCTACAGCTTCTAGCAATGGGAATGCTAACATTTGGAACCTTTTCTGATTAACAAACATTCAATACAACAATTTAATGTATCATATATTATATCATACTATCATTATAGTATTACATTTAAATTTTATATGAAATTTGAGTTGTATTTTCACTAAATCGTTATACAACAAGTCTGAATGTGACGTATCTTCCAGCTGTTTCACTTGGTCGAATAATCTTAACAACCTAATAATATATAACTTTAGTATGGTATTGTTACCTGTCCCTTTGATAGGCCAAAGTACCTTGCTACTGGATCTGCAGATTGAATTCTAGGAATCTGACTCTCCTTAACCTAAAACCAATTAATTATAACTAATAATACCTTATATTTCTGGAGTAGATTTTGTTTCTCTTCCATAGTTAGAGGAATATGTTTTGGTACCAGCTCATGCTTAGTTATATTTACTAAAAGCTCAGTTTCCATAAAATTCTCTATTATATTCTTAGGATATGCTTCCATTATTGCCTATTACAATGTGTACATAAAATGAAATATTATATACTATTAATATTAGTTATATAAACTAATAAATGACATGAATTGTATAATTGCTTACATCTTTAGCGAAAGGAGTTAGAACATTTTGAGTTACTAAAATGGCTCTGTGAATATCGTGATCTTCCATACGTTCAGTAAGCCTGGAATAAATTATTTATTTAATATAAACCAACTCTCTAATGGGCTTTACACCAGTTTTCTTCTTCTCATCAGCGAAATAAACAAGTAATTTGTTTTCTGAGGCTGTCCTCTGTGACGCAACTAGTAACATTTTGGAACGCCTAAAAAATTATTTAATTATATAACTAAACTAACACTTTCTCGTGCATCTCATATCTAGCTTTAAATTCTGCGAATGTTTCCAACTTTTCTTGGACGGGAATAAAGTAACCACGGTCTTCTAGCATTTCACAACAGGTCCTTCTACATCTAAATAACCTCCCTTCCTCGTCATCCATTTTTATGTTGTTATACAAAATTTAAACAATATAAAAAATTGTATTTAATAAAACAGAAAATAAAACAAAAACAGATTTAATAACCTATTTACATCATTATTTCATATTGGGATACCAAATCAGTAATTTATTAGTTTATCGTAGTAATTTTTCTTATTTTATTTTAATTTTTATTTTAATTTGTATTATAGATTTAAATTTACTTTATTCTCATTTTTAATATGTATTATAATGAAAATTGTTTTAAAAACAAATTCTGGAGTAGAGAAGAACCTTGACAAATCAACTGATGAAAATGAGTCCACTACTAACCAGCCTAAAAAAACCCAAAATAGTATTTTAAACTTAGCCTTTGGTTCAAAGGGTGATAATACCCTCGATAATAACCATGAAATTGACGGCAAGAACTTTTTATCTAGAAATAAACCTGAAAATTCAAGACCTACTTTCGATTCCCTTAAAGCTAGAAAATTTGCAAAGGTTCTAGACTCTTCTGAAAAGGCTAATTCTGAGCTTGAACTTGACCCTCAATTATATTTATATGATGAACTTGTACCTAGTAGAAACACTGAGGAATCTGTTAAATTTAAGTATCTTGGATTTGTAGACGAATCAAAGAAAGTATCGGCGTCAGATGTGAATAATGAGTCACAGGAATCACCTGGAAACTCTGATTATAAGGAAACTGAGGACCAAGTTGAGAGCAAGAAAGAGTCGAGGTACATGAGTAAAATGGTTACTGTGGCTAGAAAGCGACAAATGGAACGAGATATTGCATTTGAGAAACAGCTTCTTAAAGAGGAGCTTAAATCTGACTCTAATATCGGAGAAGTATTTGTTACTGGCGCCTATAAGAAAAAGTTGGAGGAACGTAAGCTTTTCGAGGAAGAACAGCGGAAGAAGGAAGAGTACGACGCTGTTCACAGCAAGAACAGTCTTACCAAATTACACACTTATCTTTTGAAAACTGGTTTTGCCAAAAGATCATCAACTGATAATCCTAAACATTAATATACTATTTACTATACATTATTAATAGTATTATATGTATATTAGTTATAGTATATTAATGGTATAGCAGTATATTATAGTTAAAAGTTATCAAGGTGTGGATTTTGGGTGTGTAGTATTCTGGTTAACACGTAAGTTTTCCATGGACCTATCCTATATCCAAGAGGCTGTATTCTGACTATATCTCCCAGTCTCGCCTCTTTATATTCATCATGAGCCCACACCTTTTTGGTCATTCTAAAGGTCTTCTTATATCGGACCACATACATATACCTATAACCAAATACATATAAAGAACTATACCTATCACAGGCCACCCTTATAGACTTTGGATGTTTATCATTTATTACATATCCTATAAGCTCGTTGTTTGGTAGACGATTCTTTATAACTAAACATTCAATTATTAAAACTATTTAGTAAGATTTTTTAAAAGTAAAAATGGTAAAATTATAAAATTTACATGTTCTCAGGTAACCGGCGGTATATCTTTGCCATGTTTTATAATGCCAATGTTTACATATTTTACTTAAAAACAACATAAGTCTGAATTAGACATAAATATGGTACAAATTAATCAAACTAATTAAAATATCATTACGCCAACATATTTTAGAATGAAATATAAATGTGTTATTAAATATAAATTTCTTTATAATTTTTTATGGAATCTCCATGGGGGATTCATTAAATTCTACTCATAATTATTAATTACCAATTTCATTATACTCATATCACAATAACAACAAATCACAAATTAAATTTTAAATAATAATTATTTTAACAATTACAGGTATTTTATTTTCAATTTATTCTATCATTATATAAATGATCATCATCAATATCTTATTTATACTAATTTCACCTTGATTAAATTATTTATTTTCATCTCATTTAGTAAAATATTAAAGATGATGTTCCCTGGGATGATGGAGCCTCCAATGGAGCCATTGTTATCTGATAATGTCAGATTATACCTTAGAACCGTTGGATTTGTATTAATTTCATGTGCAATATACTTTTACGGAGATATGTTGGATATGCCGGAGGCAGTTAAGCTCGTCTAATCTTTTAAATTATACTTTGCACACTCATTAACACACATATATCTTATTTGCTATTTATATATAAAATGTAAATTGACTAATATGATATATACTTTCTATATCTGGTATATTACATAATTTTACGTAGTATTTAAAACTTTTTAAAATGGAATCTTATAACATTTTAGAGTTTGATATAAATTGAACATTATTATAAATTCCAAATAAATTGTAGTCAAAGATTAGATAATTTCAGGCGTTTGGGACGATTTTTATTGTATAAATTTGCAAAATTGGCTACTTTATTTCGTAGAATCTATTTATAGCAGATTCAAATTCCCCATAGCGACGCTGTTTTTTCTTACCCAATAGATGACAAATAAATACTATATTTATTTTGTATTATTACTTCTTTGGTCTGGGATTACGTTTTAGTTATTTTCATAAAAAATTTGTACCTTAGATATACCAGATTCTTTTCAGTATCTTAAAGATGTTATTCGGTACCTTCCCATATTCATATATTAAAAAATTTATTTATATATTTTATTAAACAAAAATTTTAAAATATTTTAAAAACTTATTTATTGTTTTAGGCGCAGTTTTAGCTCCAGGAGCCACTGTTACTCCCAAGAATGAACTGGCTAACATTGTTCATCTCTCCCAAGTCTGCTTAAATGAGCCTAAAAGTAATGAGAGAACATATGTCCAGTTAGTTGACGGCAACAAAGTCTATAACCTCTGCTCCTTACAGAAAGATGTTAATGAACATGTTTGGTTTTTACTCATTTTAACTATTTACACACTCTTTAGATATAGTATATGTAGTATGAGTTAAGATACCAGTGTATTGGATTATTTCAGGCAACTTTGGACTTGTTTTTTTCTACTAGTGGTGACTTGAAATTAACCACAAAGGGTGGACCAAACGAAGTTCATGTGATTGGCTATTTCGAGCCTGAGGATGACGCATTCTTTTCAGATAGTGAAGAAGAAGAGGATGACGAAATGGAGGACGAAGATGATGTAGAGGATTCTGACGATGAACCAGCCTCAAAACGCAAGGCGTCTAACAAATCAGGAAAAAATTAATATGACTATTTATTAATTGTAATTGGATTATTACGGCACGTAATCATGGATTATTGATTTCCTAATATTGTACAACGCCCTTTACCCATATATACATACACAACTGTTATTACACAGTTATTGGAATATGTGCTTAATTATTCATATTTGTTGTCTTGATTATACTGGAGATTTTAAAAATAATTCTCTAATTTAAAGTATTATAATCTGTTAAAAATTAAAATTTCACGGCCCTATATGAAAAATTATGTAGGGAATGCATAAATGTATGAATATTCATAAATCATCATTTGGCTGCTAAACTTTTGCAATAGTTGAAAAATTTTAATGTTAATTTTTGTTAAGATTAATTTGAACGATGTTTAGAAGTGAGGATCGGAAGAAGGAATACAAAAAGATTTTTGAGGACCCTCGAAGAAAGAGGGAGGATATCCAATCCCAGATAAGGAAGCAAATACGTGATAAAAATTTACAAAAAAGAAGATCACAGGGACTACCAGCTGATCAAGAAGATTTACTCGGTCAATCATTTCAAGATTCTTCCTTGGAATCGCAAAATGATGAGATCAAGGATTTCGATAGGGAATCTATACTAAATAACGCCTATTGGTCACCTTCGGCTCTTGCTCCTTATGTAAATGGTCTTAAATCAACAGATTACAATACTCAGTTGACATGTACTAAACATTTTCGTAAGCTCCTGTCACTTGAGCTTGACCCTCCAATAGAACACATAGTTAATACTGGTGTCGTCCCCATTTTCGTTGAGTTTTTATCCAGATACGACGCCCCAGAACTACAGTTTGAAGCCGCATGGGCTATTACTAATATTGCCTCTGGTAATCAACAACAAACCAAAGTAGCTACCGATAATGGGTCAGTCATTCTTACACCTATATATAGTATATAGTATTGTAATAGTATATACTATAGAATAATTAATAATATCATAATAATTTGATTTAGTGCTGTGCCTAAGTTAATAGCGCTTTTGGAAGCCCCTAAGGAGGATGTAAGAGAGCAAGCCATTTGGGCATTAGGGAATATCGCAGGTGACTCTGCTGAATGCCGTGATCTTGTTCTTAGTCTTGGAGCTTTAAAGCCTTTACTTTACCTTATGGCAAATTCTCAGAAGGATAGCGTATTAAGAAACGCTACGTGGACCATTTCCAACCTTTGCAGGGGTAAACCCAAACCATATTTCGATGATATTAGACCTGCAATTCCTTACTTAGCAAAATTAATCGAACATCCAGATTCAGAGGTATCTTTCTCAACTATATATATCATATATTATTCATTATACTATGTACTATATGTATTATCGTGTATATTTGAGAGTAATGATGTATAGGTGTTGACGGATGCTTGTTGGGCTTTATCGTATATTTCTGATGGATCTGAGGAGCATATTCAGGCGGTATTGGATTCTGGAGCATGTCCAAGATTAATACAGCTTATGGACCATGTATTACCAGTGATTCAAACTCCATCTTTACGTACAATAGGAAACATCGCTACTGGAAATGACCGACAAACTCAGGTTATAGTTGACGCAGGATGCATCCCAGTCCTGTATAAACTTTTATTTTCTGAAAAGAAAACTATAAAAAAGGAGGCTTGCTGGACTCTATCTAACATTTCAGCAGGTACAAGGTCACAGATCGAGTCATTTCTACAGTCAGACGTAGTTGAAAAACTTATTGAACTAATGTCATGTAATGACTTTGATATTCAACGTGAGGCAAGTTGGGCGATTTGCAACGCCGCATCAGGAGGTGATCTTAAACAAGCTGAAAATCTCGCGTCAAGAGGTTGCATAAAACCCATATGCTCCATTCTAACCTCCACAGATACTAAGTTAATTAGTGTTGCATTGAGAGCACTAGAAAATATACTCACAGTTGGGCAGCACATTATGGAAATTAATAATTTATCTTCAAATCCATACACTGCTGTAATTGAAGAGGTAACTAATTCTATGTTATATAATAATTTTTTAGTGTGATGGACTTAGATCCTTGGATGTATTACAAGAAAGCAAATTGACTGCAATTTATAAAAAGTCAAGGAATATACTACAGAGGTTCTTTCCAGATGACTATGAATTTAATGAGGAAGAATTTACTAGTACTAATGATAAGTTCACTAACAACAACTTTGTTCCCGAAGGAGGGTTTCATTTTTAACCATTTAATATTAATATCATTTTTTTCAACACCACAATTCATTAATTTTCATCAAATATTCAACAATCACAACGTAGTAGTTTACTTTTTAATTCGGAATAATGTGTAGATCTTTACTATTTTGTGATGTGTATGTATATTATATATTGTTATAATAGTGCTGGTTTTGTCCAATAAACCATCACTTTTGCTTATAAACCCCTGTAAATAATGACAATTTTCATGAAAACTCGGATTAAATTGGGTTTTAAATCTAGATATAGTATAAATTATTAAGTCCGAGTGATGAAAAAATTTATAGTATGTGTAAACAGTTTTAGATCGCACACCACCGGATCATCCGGATCTAATAAATCCATTTTTTGATCTAAAAATGATTAATTCCCCACTATAGAAATTATATAATAATATGAATTATCGTTAATTTGATCAATTATAGGTTATTGTATCTACGTATTATAGGTGGTTCTACATTAAATGTATATACCATCACACTGCTCATGTGTAATATAGTATGATTTATTTCAATAATCGATTTTATTGTTTGTTATTATTTCTAATATTTTGTGTTTAATAGAATTTCAATCAAATTTTATTAATAATGGACACAAAAACGAGGGAAGAGCCATCTGAATCTACTGGGTCAGACAATGGAGAAAAGAAAGAAGAAAAAAGTTTGATTCAACAAATGAAAGATCTCATAAACAAATTGAATGACACTGATTTTCCAACTGACATACACGATTATGTTCCTAAGTTAATAGTGTCTCTCGTTTCTTTGTGTTCATTCTTAATGATTTACCAGATAAATTCTACTTCTAGCTATTTTGCATCAGGATTGAAAATACCATCTCATAACGTACCAATATATATATCAAAATTGTATAGTTACCGGAGTTTTTTAATGATGTTTGGGTTTGCATTCGTGTATTTACTAAACTATATTTTTACTAACTTTTTTGAAGAAAACAACCTTCCCATTGCTCGTAAAGTTATTAGTTTGTTTTTCCTATATTTTTTGTTAGCATGCAGGGGGGTTCTTTTCTTTTCTAGTTTCTTGTCAAATTCTTTATCATATAGAATTTATTTGTTCTTGTGCATAGAAGGTATGGCATCTGGCACATTCCAAATGTCCCTTCTATTACTTGTGCCACAGTACATCTTTTTCACATTCTTATCTATTCATCTATTGGCTTTTCTATTCTTTTTAATGCAGTTTGTATACGATTTTTTTCTATCTAAAAAACCTTTATTAATGATAAAAATACAGTTTTGTATGTGTCTAGTTGTTACCATTATAGCATTTGGATTATGGGCATATTATCTCTTTTATTATTATGATAATGAACCTAAATCTTATAGTGATGAATTATATACACAAAACAATAAAATGGAAAAAGTAAACACCATTTATGAAAAATTAAAAGAACTAACAAAAAAGGCTAAAGAGATTCTAAAGAACTCAACTGATGAATCCAAAAACTGGATGAGTGATCCAAATCTTACGACAAAAGGATTAGATGAAATAAAATCAATTGTTGACAACATTTTATTATCAACCACAAAATTATGAAGTTTATTGAAAGAAATATCAAAAATTATAAAAGAATGTAAAAAAAAACTAGAAATTATTTGGGAAATAAATAATAAAAATGAAACTGACTCAGTCGGTGAAAAAAATAAAAATAAATTTAGCACTCAAAAAACCAAAGTTTATGATACTAATATTCGTGTAAAAAGTGCAGAACTAAAAGATATATTTGATAAATTCGAAACAAAAAAGGAAACTAAAGAAAAATCAAAAGAAGTATCAAAAAAGGAAAC
>JAJHPJ010000103.1:0-24571 GCA_026724395.1 Theileria sp. buffalo | reverse complement strand
ATACATAAATGTGCCCAGTATGAAGTGATATGTAAATAATCGAAAATGAACCTGTAAAATGTTATATAATAGAAAAAATGAACCTGTAAAATGTTATAAATAAGAAAAATTAACCTGTAAAATGTTATAAATAAGAAAAATTGAACCTGTAAACAGTTATAAAATAAGAAAAAATGAACCTGTAAACTGTGATAAAATGGTTAAAACATCATGAAAATCGTTGTTACATAGTTGAAATTGATTATTAGTTGAAAAATCGCCGTAAAGTGCTAAAGTACATAAATTACAAATTTTCATAATTTTATTACATTTTATACTTAAATCAAAAACTTCAGATTCCAAATCCAAAGTGTTTGATGAGATTTCACACTTTTCCACATTAAATGGTGAAAATAAAGAATAATTTGGGATATTTATGTGAAAATCTTGTTCAAGAGTATTTTCGTTAAATTTGGCTAATTTACATTCAATTTCACAAGTGTCGAAATTTTCATCTTTTATCCTAAACTCAGCCTCGAGATACTCATTCCCAGCCATTATCCTAAGAATTTCATAGCGTTAAATTTAACCTTTTAAGAGCCGTTTTCGCCCTTAACTACAGTAAAATAAAGTTAATCTAACTAATTATCAACGACATCATAAATTTTAAAGAATCTTATGTAATTTTAACACATTGTTGAGATATGATTTGATCAGAGTGGAATATATAATTTACACTGGAATAACATGTGAAATGGGTGAAATTGTGCTTGGATGTTCTGGAAGAAATTTGTTGGGTATGAGCGTCGGTTAATGTGATAAATATCAAATGTGTGTTGTAATAGAAAATAAATTTTACTATGAATTTGTCTAATTTTCAAAATTGGATAGTTTTGTAACATATTTGCGCTCTATTGCAATAGACCAATTTTTCACCTTTTTATTTTTGTCTAGCAATTAAATTATTATTAATTCAAATTCCTCAACACATTAAATTATTTAAATCTATTTTTATCAATTTTTACCCATTTTTAACCGTTTCTATCAATTTTTATCCATTTTTAACCATTTTTAACCGTTTTTATCAATTTTCAACTTAATAACATATTTTTTCGCTATAAATTAACTGTAAAAGTGTTAAAGGGTAAGATGATATAGATTTGTTATGATGAGTGATTCATTAAGAATTAAAAGGGAGCCGGTGGAAACGATTTCATCGGCTGAGTTATCGAATAATACTCCGAGTGAACGAAGGGTAACATTGGAGCAAGTGGTAAAATGCGCCGACGATAAGCGGAAATATGAACTTTTGACTTTATTTTCCGTCGAATTATTGAAGTTGGAATTTGTTGAAATTGATGAATTTTTCTCCGCCTTGACTCTTCTGAAGCTGTTGATCCCCCCGCAAAACTCATTTGACACCAACGTTTTGGAAAAAACATCAGAAATTTTGCTACAGTATGTGAGGATACTGAGGCTGAATAACGATTTTGATGAAGTTTGGGGCGGGATTAAGGACTGTAACAAGTTGTTCCAGGTGTACAAATTGGTCCACGAAGAAGGTTGTAAGTACCTTTTACCGAACGTGAAGGCTGGAGAGTTTTTCAATAAGTTCCTCTGTCAACTGATTTCCTCAAGTTCTTCAGTTTCATTTTTCAACTCCGTTGTAATGCTGTACAAGAGTACCATTGAGGAGATATTCTCAAAGCCCAGGGGGAACACTACAGAAGATGTAAGAGTAATAATATCAATGATGAAGACTCTGTTGACAATTACAAAGGCGTTTGGATCACCGCCTGCGCCTAGGGAATTATTATGCTCAGTCTCAGTAACTGTGCTTAAGAATACTAAGGCACATTTATGCACTTTGTACAGCTATAACCTACTGGCATTTCTTATCAAAGATGTCACTGACAAAGTATTGCTGGATAAACTGTTAAACGGGCTCAGTTCGCTTCAAATTGATCAAGTCACTTCACTCGTTAAAGAATGTAATTCACTAACCAATACATCCACATGGACTTTCAAACATCTTTTCCCCAACAATAGTATTAATAGTGGTAATAATAGTAATAATAGTGTTAATAATAGTAATAATAGTGTTGGTAATAGTGTTAGTAATAACAAAGTGAGTAGTCCAAAGGTTACTAATGAACAGGTGGGTTCAGTAAAAAGAGTACTTAATACATCTGACAATGTAAATATTAAGAGAAGAAAGGTGATGGAATTACCTGTGAATTGGTATAAGGAGTTGATGAGTAAGTTTGAGACGAATAGGGGTGAGGGAAAGAGTGTGGTGGTGGATAAAAACGCGTGGAAGTGGAAGAACGACGCATTGACGAACACGTTAAAAATGGTTGAAGGAGTTGAGAGTGTGGATTTACAGCCTGTTGAGGCACAATTTGTTTCATTGTTTGAAGGTTTGTTCAAGTATGAATCTGCGATTCCAGTGGTGATTAACTCTTTAAACTTGTTCAGAGTGCTGTTGGTTAAGGGAAACTGTGACTTTCTGAGTGCTGGAAAGTCGCAATTGCTCGCAGATTTGCTCTTTGAGAAGCTCAAGGAGAGTAATCGGAAGGTTAGAGACGCCTGTGTGATGGCGTTGGTGGAGTCAGTTAAAAGGTGCAGACTCGCAGTACTGTCAGACTCGGTTAAAAAGACAACATCAAACGTTTCACCAACCTGCAGAGAAAACTTGTATAACTTTCTCAACTGTAAACTGGTCTCTGGGTTAGATCATGCGTTTGTTCAGAATCTGCAACAGCTGTTAAATAGCACGTCAGAATATCTCAAAGGCTTAGAAAACGATAAAGTACCAAAAGTCAGAATGGCCTACAACTCACTCGTCGCCGTACTGGATGATTTTAACCTCATTTACAATAATATTTCAACCATATCAACTAGTACCACTGTAACAGATACTAACAAATTATTACAAGATTCAAGTAAATTAGTACAAGATACACAAGAAGATTCAAGTAAATTAACTAGAAATCCTAAATTAACTGGAGATCCTAAGTTAGCTGGAGAAAATGTTAATAAGCCTATGGAGATGGAAGTTGATAAGAGTAATTTGGATTGTACAACGACTGCAGATTCATCTGCCACGTCAGAAGAGTTTACCAATACTACGTCAAAAGAGTTTACCAATACTATATCAAGAGAAGTGACCAATAGTATGTCAAAAGAGTTTACTAATACTATATCAAGAGAGTTGACCAATAGTATGTCAAAAGAGTTTACTACTTTGTTAACTGAAAGAGTTCCTGAAGTTTCCCCTGTAGATAATGTGTTAATTAGTTTGTTGGATAATTTAACGCATATAGTTGACGGTGGTATTCTTGAAGCTTTTAAGAAATATGCCAGTGGAGGTGATGGAGTACTGGATGACGCGTTGAGACAGTTGAGTATGTGGTTGAGGGGAAATGAAAAGTTGTTAAAATCAGTTGATTACTATGTTGTCAAGTTGATTGGGTACTTGTACACAAAGTTCACAAATGTTGAACTTTTACAGGAATTCTTTAACCAACTGTTGAATTATCAGTTGACTGATGAGGCGTTTAATGAGTTGGTCTTTTTAATTAGTTCCACCAACTCATTAAACTTGTTGAATTTACTATTATTGAAGGATAACGCGAATACAAACAAGTTACTAAACCCGCTAAACGCTTATTATTATAAAGATTCCACTTGTCTAACACTTTTTCTCTCTATTTTACAACAGTATTTCAGACAAAATAATAAGTTATCAAGTGTTAACTTATCCTCAAATGTTAACTTATCAAGTGTTAACTTATCAAATGTTAACTTATCCTCAAATATTAACTTATCCTCAAATATTAACTTATCCCCAAGTGTTAAGTTATCAAGTATTAAGTTACCCTCAAGTGTTATGGTGAAGTTGGTGAATTTTGTGGTATACAATGTTAAGTCGAAGTTGTATGTAGTGAGTAGAATGTCACTGGAGTTGTTAAGTACAATGAATGAGAGGAGTGAAGTGATTTGTTATTTGGACAAGCACCTGAGGAATGCGTTGTTGTATTTGAGACCGTCGGATACGGTCAAAAACGCATGGAAGGAAAGTGAGTCAAGAGTTGAAAAGTACGTCTCCAAAGACCTCTTCAACTGCATGTTCAAAGATAAATCAAATATTAAAAGGTTATTTACCCAATTACTAGTTGTATATTTACTATTTACCCAGTTAGTAGTTGTATAGTTAATTACCCAGTTAGTAGTGGTATAGTTAATTACCCAGCTACTAGTGGTATAGTAGTTGATTATATAGTATTGATTATATAATTGTAATAGGTCATGTGAGTATTGGAAACGCTTTTTATCGAAAAGAGATGAAAAATCTGATAACATGTTACTAGGAAAGGCACGAAAAGATCTAACCGCATGGCTTTCTTACACGTATCCACACAATAATTTACATATTAACTAGGCTAATACTAACCATTAGTTACCCATTAACTAGGCTAATATAACCCATTAATTACCAATTAACTTGGTCAATACTATTATATAGTTAATAGTATGGATATAGTTAATAATGATGTAGAATGTATGAAATGAAATGTGAGAAGGTGGTTTTGGAGATATTTGATATAATGTCTGATTACATGTCATTGAGGTGTGAGTTTGACGAGGAGGAGAGTGTGTTGCTGTTGCGTGCATTTGTAAGTTACAGTTTCGTTGGCAAGTATCAATTGAAGGCGGTGTCCGTCTTCAGTAAGCTTATTAAGCTGTTTAGGAATTCGTTTGACGCTTTGAACTTTTTATTCGAGGCTGTGGACAACTGCAGTGAGAAGTGGCAACAGCTCATGAGTGAGGCTTTGGTCAGATTAGTACGTAACGCCACACCCACAGAAGCGCTGGTACAGTTTCTTAAACTGAAGTTAGATTCATGTTTCACTCTGGAAAATGCTCATAAAAGGTTAATTTACCAGTGGATTAATAACTTTACTAGTCCAATTGTTAATACTAATAACATACTTAGTGTTAACACTGGGGATACTCTTAACACTATGGATAGGGTTAGTAGTGTTAACACTAGTGATACAGTTAACCCAGTTATTAGTGTGAACACAGTAAATACAGTTGATATGGTTGATAATGTGGAAATGAATAGAATGGAAACGGTGTGTGAGGAATATGAGCAGGCAATTGAGCCTGTGAGTACAACAGGCTCAGCATCAGATGCTCAATTCCCAATACAATACAATAGTAACTTTGTAACCGTCTCAATACAAACTGATGAATCGCCCATTACAACTTGTAATACTGTTGACCAAGGTAACACTAATAATACTACTGCTGACCAGGGTAACACTAATAATACTACTGCTGACCAGGGTAATACTATAAATAGTGTGAACACAGTTGTTACTGGTAATACTACGGGAAATGTTGATCAAGTGAGTGTAGTTGATGATAAAGTTGAATCTTCTGGAGTTGACGTGGTTAAGGATATGGAAGACACTTTTGAAAAGACATTTGAAAAATCATTTGATAAAATTGATTCCGGACACTTTGATAAGAACAACAGTACTGACAGGAATTCAGTTAAAAACAAGTCTACTGAATTGGATAATCCTGTAGTTAGTACTATTAATAGTACTAGTCCTCTTACTGTGGATAAACCAGTGGATTCAGTTGTTACTGTGGATAAACCAGTGGATCCCGTTGTTATTGTTGATAAACCAGTGGATTCAGTGGAAAAGATGAATGATCAAGTGATACTGGATGAGGATGTGACAAATGATGTTGAGTCTTGTAAATCACTTTCAAAGCAGATTATCTCCTCAAACTCGCCACTCTCAAATGCTTTCAAATCCAACACCTCTACTTTAGATACCATTCCCCTCGATGATTCTAATCTTCAAATTAATGAGAATCACACCGTAGATAATGTGGAAAATACTAATAGTGTTACTGTGGACAATCTTACCAATCTTACTGTAGACGGTGTTGAAGATGATATGGAGGAAGTTGTGGATGTGGATCTGGATGTGGATGTGGATGGTGAAGTGACTACAATAAGTTGTACAAGTAGATATAACCAGTGCAATTCACCAATAACCATTGACACCAATAACTCAGTCACCAACCTAGTGGACCTAACTAATACTAACACTATGGATTTGGTTAACACTAGTAATACCAACTCAGTAGACCTATCTAACACTAGTAACACTATTAACACTAGTAACACTATTAACACTAGTAACACTACTAATACAGTTGTAAACACTACTAATACATTTGTTAACACTGGTAATAGTATAAATAAAGTGGGCATGTTGGAAAATGTGGAATTGGATGGATCGGATGAGAGTTATCCGAGTGTGGTGGTGGAGTATGACAGTGACTCTGAGTTACCGTGTGGAGATGAGTTTAGTTTAAGTTTAGTAGAACTAATCCTATCGCATTGTTCAAAGGTGAATAAGATTTGTCTAGTTTCAAGTTACAAGGAGTACAAAAGCCTGTCAAGCACTTTGTGCCAGGAGGATGTCTCAAAGGCGTGTCTTGACAGCTGTTCAGAGATTTTAAAGTACAAAAACGTCCTAAAGTACCTGGCAGTGCCACTTGTCGAAATGACACACAACGCCATACTACTCATTACTAAACGTATTATCGATTCTACACTATCAAACAACACATACAATTCTTTTATCGAACCATTAATACTATCCATTGAGGTGATTAATATACTATTACGTAGTACTATTATTATACCCATACCTAATACCTATTACCTAATACCCTTAGTTATATACCTAGTAACTACTATACCCTTAGTTATATACCTAGTAACTACTATACCCTTACCTACTACCTTATACCCTTAGTTATATACCTAGTAACTACTATACCCTTACCTACTACCTTATACCCTTAGTTATATACCTAGTAACTACTATACCTAATACCTATACCTAATAGTAATACTATAGTAATAATAGTAATAATAATGTGATAGGTGTTTAAGAGTGTAACAATGGAATTGAATGAGAATTTCATATTACAATTTTGTAACGTAGTGACAAACTTATTATCGCTTCCAAAACAACTTTTTCAAAACGTAACAACTTATTTAGTTAATTAATTTGTTAACATGAGTTTAGGAAAGATTATATTGTCTGACAAGTTCACTAGTCTCGGAAAACGGATTAAAACAACCAAATCACATCATGTAATTTAACTCAACAACATCTTAACCAGATTTAACTAGCTTTAATTAGACCTTAATTACTACAATTTAGTCATTCAGTAGTTATTTATTTAGCTAATTTTAGTAGTAATTAGTACAATTTAGTCATTCAGTAGTTAGTTAATTAGATAAAATAGTAGTAAGAAAATGGTATAGAAGTAAGATGTTGATGGTGATGGTGGAGTTGAGTATGGAATCGCTAAAAGGAGAAGTTGACCGACTCTTAATGGCCAAATTACGCTTCACCAAAATACTCCAAATGCAACTACTCATCAACTCAACACAAAACAATAACAACATCAACACTATCAACACTATTAACACTGTTAATACTATTAATAGTAGTAATAATAGTAATAATAATAGTGTAAGGAGTAATAATAGTGTAAATAATAATAATACTGTTAATAGTAATAATAGTGTTAAAAATAATAGTGTAAAGAGTGTAAATGTTGATAGAGTGTTAAAAGGTGGAGAGATGGAGTATTTGGAGGAGAGAGTGGGACTGAGTGAGTTGAGGAGTGTCCATGTGGACTTTATAGAGCGGTTGGAGAAATTTGCGAATAAAAGAAGCGCACACGGCGTGGAAAAGGTGATACAAACATCGAACTACATTATAAGTACAATCTGATTTTAAACTTTAATCTTTTTTTTCACACCATAATCCCAGTTCATGCCACTACAGTCAGTATATTTTACAAGGTTTAATTTTTGGAATTTAATTGACATTTTATTAAAATATTTAAAATTTTAATTAAATAAAAATACAATTGAACTTGCAAGGTTTCTGTCTAATTGGATAAAATTCGCCAAATCCAACTTACTCGCCGAATTGAAAATAAATTTATATCAGCTAAAATTTAACATTTAAAAGCTTTAAATACACAGAAATTGTGTCAAATTCTAATGAAATTGTAATAAATTTTGTCATAAAATAGTTTGAAATATTCTGGAAAAGTACAGGATACCAAGTCTATTCCTCTAAAATATACTTTGAATTTTAAGTTTTGTTAAAATTTGGTTTTTAAAATTAATTTTCATTAATCAAATTTTTGCCCATAAAATTAATTGGAATAAAAGTTTTAAATTATTTTAAAATAGTTTCTATAAAATTTAGAGTTTTGGTTAACTGAGTAATTTAACTGTAAAACTCTCTCTTGATATACAATATACTCTATAGAATATTCTCTATAGAATATACTCTTGAATATACTCTTGATACTATTAAGTTTGTATATTAGGTTTTGTACTGGTTTTATAAATTTAAGGTTTAATTTTTAATTTCTTTTAAATTGATTCATCTGTTGTCTGGCTTGTTTTTAGCAATAGTTTTGCTGATAGATTGTGTAAATATTGGCTAGGCTGAGATTAATAGGCTTTTGTTAGACTCATACGTATCCCCACACATTGGCAAATAGGTTTTCCTGGTAAATTAATACCATTATATCGCACAGATATATTAGTATGTAATTAACGAGATGGTTTTGGTCAAATTATTGCTGCTGTTTGGGCTTTTGGCTGCCCGACCCCCAGTACACTCAGTAACACTCGAGTTGACTGAGTTGGACAACGACTTCTCAAAAACGACGTTATCCTACTACGTTTCATCAACAATGGTGAGATTTGACGTGAAGGATGAGAAGGTGGTGGATAAAGTGACTCTGGACAATACAAGTGTTTGGACCTGTGCAGACGGGAATTTCAAGTTAAAATGTGCAAAGTTAATATATAACGAATTTGGCCCGAGACTAGTGTTACTAGACGCTAAAGGTAAATATGGAAAAAGTGAACTTTTATACTATGTATATACACTTAATGGATGGCTCCTCTTAAACACTGTTGACCCACTTAACATTTCATTATTAGACCAACAACACAAAGATGAACATCAATCATTACATACTGTAGACAATGTTAATTTTAATAGTGTTGACAAGGTTAATAGTGTTAATGTTAATGGTGTTAATGTTAATGGTGTTGACAAGGTTAATAGTGTTAATGAGAATAGTGTAGAAAAGGTTGATACTAAAAAGTTAAGTGATACATCTGATAAAGTTAAAAGTGTTGATTTGACTGATGTAGTATTATCTACAACTCCAGCCGGTAATACAACTGTCAACACTGTTGACACTGTTAATCCTATGAATACTGTTAATACTGTCAACACTGTTAATAGTGATGGTGATGTATTTGGAATGATGGGAGTTGACTTGTCGAATGTGCCTGAACCACCGTTATGTCGTAAATGTACATATGTAGTGGATGGTATATTATATACGATACACTATTTCCATGTAAATACGAAGTATTCTAAGGTGTTTTACGAGGGAGAACTTCTGTATGAAGTGCCAAAGGGGAAGCACCTTTCAGGTTCCTGTGTTTACTCCAGGGATTCTAGGATCATTTTCGTGGATTTTCTCCTGTCAAGTCCTGGGAAAACTCATTTTGTATACTTTGAACACACTCCATCAGGCTTTGTTAAGCTTCTAAAAGAGGAATTTAGTGAAAGATTACAAAAGTATAAATCAGTTCCAACGACTGTTGATCTCTCAACATTTAGTTCCAAGACTTACTCTGTGACCACTTCAAACAGATTAAATAAGCGTAAATCTGAATCAGTGGCTAAAGTGGACTCTGTGTTATACACGCCAAACGATGGGTATGTGATAAGGAAAGTGGTCGACGGAGATTTACTTGTGCTGGAGAGTGAAAATGATATTTTGGAAGTGATGTACTACAATTTGGGAGGCCAGAAGTTACTAAGTGTGATCTTACAGGAAGGAGCACACTTCAAGTATAAGTATTACAGCTACTTTACAGATTTAGGAAGCTGGGCGAACTCTTCAGAGTACTTTTACTACAAGTTAATTGATGAATATGTCAAGAAAAGTGACGGTAAATTCTCTCTAGACCTCAAGAAGACCAGCAATAGCAAGTACTTAATAGTGCAAAAGGACGACTTTTTGCACCATTTGAGCTTCTTCCCAACCACAAGCGCCTTGGTCAACTCTGTTTATGACAACGGGAGACTTGTTTGGACTGCCAGGAAGCCGCACGAGTCGTGCATATTCGTCTGGCATCAGTACTTATACAACTTGGTCTACGTTGTTTCCACCCACGACGGCAAGCAAACGAATTATCACTACCAGAAAAACGGCGACGCCTGGTCTTTTATCGCCCTCGAAGAGTTCAGGCGCCGATTCTCATTCATATACTCCAGCAACGATGTGTTGGACTTGAGGGATAACTTCGTTGGCTTTGATGTCGCGGAGAATGGAAATGCCTTCACAGTCAAGCCGAAGCATTTCCACCTCATCAGCAAGGTGACTTACGGCTCCGTGGTACTCTGGAACGCTTCAACAAACCTAAAGTGCTACTCAGCCAAGATCATATACGGCGCCAACTCAACCCAGGCGTATCTCTACTTAAAGGACTATGAAGGCAAATCATTCACTAGCCTTTATAAAACTGTAGATAACGATTTCTCTAAATGGGAGTTGTCATATTCTGAAACTGACCTTGACGAAGTTGGTACTCTACCAACTGCCGATAGTGTTGAGAAGGTTGAGGTTAAAGAGGAGAAAGAGGAGGAAAAAGAGGTTACAGTGGATAATGTAGATGAAGTAGAGAAGTCAGAGGATAAAGTAGATGAGAAAGAGGTTACAAATGATAAAGTAGAGGAGAAAGAGGAGAAAGTGGAGGAGACAGAGGTTAAATCTGAAGAGGTGGAAAAGGTAGAAAAAGTACAAGATAAAGTGGAGGATGTAGAGAAAGTAGAAAATGACACAGTAGAAAATACTGTTGAAAATGATAATAAAGTAGAAAATGACACAGTTGATTCTGTGGATAATGTAAATACACTTGAAAATACAGTAGAAAATACTGTAGAAAGTACAGTAGAAAATACTTTTGATAATAAAGTTGAAAATGACACAGTTGATACTAATAATAAAGTAGAAAATACTGTTGAAAGTACAGTAGAAAATACTGTAGAATTGGTTGGAGTGGCGGATGGATATTTGGGTGGAGTGTTTGATTTACAAAAGATGAAGAGTGCGGAGTATGGAGAATATGTTGATGCCAGAAAGTATGGCATGAATTACTTATTGTTCACACCGAATCCGGGTTACCCGGTGAGGGACTTGAGGGACGGGTTTGAAACCATATGGAAATCCCACAGAAAAGAGTGCGTTGCACTCTCAGTGTTCCTCAGCGACGACGTGCCAGTTATGGTGGAACTGTTCGTCAAGTGCAACGTTGAAGTCAGAAGGAAATTCTTCCAACTCAGACATAACCGATGGTACCCAGTCAGCTCATATATATATGATGTACTAACAAATTCACTCAACTAATAACACTATTTTTAATAGCATAATACAATGTTAATAGTACAATGTTAATAATACAATGTTAATAGTACAATGTTAATAGTATGATATTTTAAGAATTGGAAAGATCAATTCGAATTTCTCAAATCGAGATTTAATTTCATTTACACTTTTATATTTATTCAAATACCTAAATAATACATTGTGATACCTAAATAATACACTGTGATACGTAAATAATACATTGTGATACCTAAATATTGTAAAATATTAATATATTAAATTGTTACTGGTCATGTGTAAATTGAGTGTAAATATTTGTGTATATCATTGGAAGGTGAGATGGGTAATTGTGATTTAATGGAAGCATAAGAAGTCTTGAGTCTGGATTCAGAAATGCCCCAAAAAAGATGTGAATCTTCAGAACCTGAAAGTCTTAGACATTTGCAAGGGTTTGTGGCGGAGTCTTCGTGAGATCCGCCACTGGCGCCAGTTTCATAATGTCGGCCGAATTTTAAGCTTTTAACAAGAAAATTGTATAAACATTTAGGAAACAAAATGCCATAGACGTTTAGGATTGAAATGTGTTTAAAGCGCTGAGTAGTGTTAGTTCCTGGAAATGGAAAGTTAAAGGCATGAGAAAGTAAACGAAGGAAAAGTACTTTACAAAGCTCAGATTGAGCTTTCGGAGGAAGGTTCGGGTCACACCAAACACCCTTAATACAATGTTCCTCAGGGTCTAATAATTGAACAACGCCACCAGCCAAAGGGATTACTGATGTTACATCAACGGAGTTTCCAACAATCTTACGGCCAATAATTAATATAAAGCCGACAGATAAAGGATCACAAATCATCTTCAATAACTAATCCAAACATCAATTATCAATCAAATATATATATATAGAATTGTATAGTTAACTATACTATAGTAGTATAGTTAGGTGTACTATAGTATTATAGTTATGATAGTATATAGTTATGATAGTATTATAGTTATGTAGTATATAGTTAAGAGTATATAGTTAAGAGTATATAGTTAAGAGTATATAGTTAAGTAGTATATAGTTATGATAGTATATAGTTAAGAGTATTACCTCGATAATACTATTTGCGATATCTTCGGGAGTGTGTATTTCAGTGAATGAATCAACTTCTTCTAATGATTTATCCATTAATCTGGTACTTCTTTTATTCAGTACTCGCTCCTCCACATTCCTCTTAAATACCATATCATACACATTTTTATACTTGTTATATTCCAATACATTCTTACTATTCCCAAACTGTAATCCATTACACACATAATTTACATTGTTTACAGGGTCATCAGTGTTAATAGTATTAATAGTGTTAATAGTATTATTAGTGTTAATAGTATTATTAGTGTTAATAGTGTTGATAATGTTGATAATGTGTAAAAGAGTATTGTAGAGTTGACCTTTGGAGAGATATGAAGAGTTTGAGAGTAATTTGGTGAGTAAGCATTTTTGAGTTAAAATATTATCATCAGTAAAAGGTAATGGAAGAATATAAGTTAATAAATCCAATTCATTCAAATATTTATTCGTATAATTTATTAATTCAATTATCAAATTCATTAAAACATATAATTACAACAAATCTTACAAATTTAATCATAATATTACAAAATCAAATATATTATTACAAATTCAAATATATTATTACAAATTCAAATATAATATTACAAGTAAGATAACAATTATATGTGTATTAATAGTGTTTAAGATGATGGAAAAATTAAATCTATTTAAAACACGATAAAAAAGTGTTATGGTGTGGAATCCAGGAACATTTTTCAAAAAATAAAATAAATTTTAAAATTGTGAAAATTGGTTTAATTAGTTAAAAATGGGATTAGGGGAGAGATTTAAGAATATCGCATTGTTTCCCCTCAAGTTTCTAAGGTATAAAACAGCAAGTAATGTGAAGAGGGAACGAGTGATTAAACTTGGTATTTTATGCAGGAAGTCATGGGTTCTCTTCCCACCAATTATGCTATACCAATACCTAAGACAGGTAAAACGGATTAAACACTTTTATAACAATATTTATACTATTTTATAAGTAATATTAATATTTGTAGACGGATAAGGATCATTTTACAACAGAGTTGTTTTATAAGAATTCATCAAGTGATGATTCAAAGGCGTTTTATGACCCGGACAAGCCTAAACACTTGAGGAATTGGAAAGTACAAAGCGATCTCGCACTACTTTCACTAGTCGCAAATCAAAAATTCAATCAAACCGAAGAAAACAATAATTAAACTTTTTATTACAATTTTTCAATTTAATTATTAGAATTTTTAGAATTTTTTAATTTTTTCCCCTTTTCCATTTTTTTCTACTATTCATTACCTGACAACGATTTTCTACATTAATTTATAATAAATTAATAATTCTAAAATTTCCTAATTTCGAGTAAAATTTAATGTTTTTCTGTAAATTTTGATATTTTTAGTGAAATTTTGATAATTTTGTGAAATTTAATATTTTTAGTGAAATTTAATGTTTTTATGTAATTGTGTAGAAAAGTTGTTGTTGTTGTTGATAGTTGACACATTTTGTAAAATCGCATACACATTTGATGTAAATGACTTTTCAGACAAATTGTACAAAGAAATTAGCAAAAACGTCCCAATTCAATCGCAAACCGATAAACCATTTCAATTAAATCCAAAATGTATTCTTCAATTATTTACTCATATGCTCATTATTTATACTATTATCTACTTGTATAGTCCCTAGAGTACTCATTATTAATACTATTAGTAGTTGTATAGTCCCTAGAGTACTCATTATTAATACCATTATCTACTAGTATAGTTAATAGAGTAGTCATTAGTAATACTATTAATGGTATTTATATAGTTAGTATAGTAATAACTTGGTATAATATGATAATAGATGTGAAAAGAGTAGAATTGGTATTACGTGAGAACTATGGCGGTACGTTCAAATTATGTTAACTCCATGTTTAGAAAAAGAAGTCAACTACTTTCGGTAAATTCACTTTTACTCATTTCATTTTCAGACAAATCTTAAATGATTTCTATCATAAGTATTTTTTATACTATTTTCTATACTATTTTCTATACTATTTTCTATACTATTTTCTATACTATTTTCTATACTATTTTCTATACTATTTTCTATACTATTTTCTATACTATTTTCTATACTATTTTCTATACTATTTTCTATACTATTTTCTATACTATTTTCTATACTATTTTCTATACTATTTTTTATACTATTCTTTATACTATTCTTTATACTATTTTTTATACTATTCTTTATACTATTTTTTATACTATTTTCTATAGTATATATATGTTTAGGGATAAAGAAGATGTGAAGATATTTGATGATTCATTACAAGTAGTTTATAACATAGTAAATAACTCTTTAGACTCATGTAAATGATAATTTTAACAAAGATTATGTTAATGATTATAATAAACTTGACAATTATCAGGTTAGATTACACTAATTACCTAATTTACCCTATTCATCTACTTATTCAATGATATAATAGTAATAATAGTATTAGGAATCTGGAACTGAGTTGGAAACAGCTCGTGTAATAATAAAGTTGATAAAAAGAGAATTTGAAAAGGTAATTCCCTCTGACTCATTAACATAATTTAGTTTGAGAGAGTGAAAAATGAGTGTATAGTTCCGAATTTGGGACGTTTTTCTCAAATTCGGAGTCTGGCGCGGGATTTGCCTGTGCCCTCAGGAACTGACACGCCTTGTAGAACTCAAGCCTCTTGTGATAAACTGGCCATGTTAATGAACCTTTGTTCGTATATAAGATCAGGAGTAGGATTCGCCTATGACATTTATGCCACAATGATTCACGTGTTGGGGAACATGTTATCCGTTCTCTGTGGGTGCATTTTTGTCGGTCCAGCACATGTCTGCCTATTAAAGAATTTTCCGGTATTTCGTTACGGAGCTTGTAATTCTCATCATAACTTATTACTACTTACTATACTATTAATACTATTGACTATATTATTGACTATACTATTAACAATACTATTAATTATAGTATATATATAGTTGTCATAATTGTGTAGTACACGTGTAGGATACCATATCCTGCGTTTAGTCAGTTGTTTCAAGCGACTTATGGCATTTGGGAATTGGTATTAACCAACTAAATCATTGTAAATCATTGTTTAGGTTAAGATAACAACGAATTTATGTCGTATTTACGGAGGTAATTAACATCCCGATGACGCTTTTTTAGATGTCGGATTTAGCTCCATTTTCTCCTAAATCTAAAACTATAACTTATTATACAATACTTTATATGTATATTATATATAGTATATATAGTATAGTATATATATAGTAGTAGCAGTATGGGTATTAGGTGTCTGGGTTTATGGCTAGTCAATCACCTATATAATACATAGTGAATAATACTATTAAAGGGTTCAATATGTTATTTACAACACTATTAAGGAATATTAACTAGTATATAGTACTGGAATTAGTGTTAACTTACTTTATATTAATAGTATATATTATACCCCTACTACTATACACATAACAATGTATATAGTATACAGTATATAAGATATAGTATAGTAAGTATAAGATTAAGCTTCATCTACATTTCCTTTTTCACTGACGTAAATACCGTCGAGGAACTGACGAATATCTTTTTTCCTAACGAGTGACGACTGATGTATTAAAGCGGCTGAGCGTGACACTGATTCGACATCAACGCCTGTCAAGACCAGTTCATCCTTGACGGACTCTGACTTTGTGACGTGAACTCCGGGTAAGACTCTGACTACTCTGACCTTCTTTTCACCCAAAAAGTTCCTAATCTCAACCACCTTTCCATCATCACTGACGTTCGAGTTGATGGGAAAGTGAGCGTGAACGAGTCTCATCTTGTACTGGTACTTCCTACTGACACCTGTCATCATGTTTTCAATGTGAGACAGACATGTTCTAAGTGCGGCGATTTTACTCCTAGAGCCAAACCAAAGCCTTACTACCACTGACTTCTTATCCTTCGATAAGGATAAATCTATCGGTAAATGAGTAAAACTTCTTGTTAATTCGCCATATTTTCCCTTTACTGTCACTTTCCTCGATTTCACATCAACACTCACTAAATTCATTATTAAACCCCCAAATTTATCAATACAATAAATATAATTATTTAACTAATATAATTAATAAATTTGTATAGTATAAATATTTTAAAATAGTATAATTTTTCGAACCTTCTGGAGGAATTTTAAGTACTTGAGATGTAAATAAACTCTTCATATTTATAAAAATAAAAATAAGTTTAAATTTAAAAATAAATTAATAATATCATCATAGAACCCCCACCACACAAATAACATAATAATATTAAGTTAATTTATTAAATTAGTAAAGAAGTGGGACAGGAATGTAACCCGTACCACAAGCCGTTGGATTATGTATTATATATTTCCCAACTACCCTTTTCCCATCCACTCCATAAGGCCATCTCGAACTTATCACATCATTACTACTTTTTACCACTAAATATATAATATACTAATAATATTAATTAATTATTAAATATTATTAATTTATTTATTTATTAATTATATAATTATTTAATTTGTATAATTGGATAATTTTGATAATTAATTTGTACAATTATGATTTGTTGGTGTTTGTGTAATTGGATGTCTTGTGTATGCGATTTTTTTACCGGATGGTAGTTTAATTGGTCTAGGCCTAAATCGTCCTAAAAAGAGTTTTAAAAAGCACTAAAACTGACCCCACCAAAGCTTCTGACGGATCAAAAACTTACATCTGTCGCCATCCACTCCAATCAAACTTATAGCCTAATCATATTATACAACAATAGTATTATTACTATTATTGGTATTATTAGTATAAATATTGGTATTAGTGGGTATTTAGCAAATTTTATGAAAATTTTAAAAAGTGTAAACTCGTGACAACAAATTATATATCTCACTTTAACTACCATATATCTATGTAAAAAATCTATCAAAAAGGTGTAAATCTCTAAATAAATGTAAAAATAGTGTAAATCTGTAAATAATTCTAAAGTAGTGAAAAAAATACTTTGGAGCGATTTCTGGAGTCTGGAGTTGAGAATAAAATGCATTTGATTTCTAAAAATAATTAAAAATAATATTAATTACTGAGAAATTCGCAAGTGTGTTGATAAAGTTTGAAATCCTGTTGATATAACTTTTTCATGAGTTTATGTCTTCTGCTAAGGAGAATTGACATTGCTCTTTTTCTGCTATTGTCCCGAGGGTTTCTTATCAAATGACTTCTCAAATTTAATATCTTCTCACTCACACATCCTACTACACCAATTAATATTATTTATCACGATATAAATTATTTTTAATGTGTAAATATTGTCTTTAGTGTGTAAAATAGTGTGTAAACATGTCTTATTTAGTGTGTAAATAACTACTGTAGATGTGTAAAAAATGTGTAAGTTAGTGTGTAAAATGTGTAAATATTGTCTTATTTGTGTGTAAAATGTGTAAAAATATGTAAAAATGTGTAAGAATGTGTAAGAATGTGTAAGAATGTGTAAGAATGTGTAAAAATGTGTAAAAAATGTGTAAGAATGTGTAAGAATGTGTAAAAAATGTGTAAGTGTGTAGGATAATGTGTAAGAATGTGTAACTATAGAATGAATTACATTGTACACTGAGTGACCCAGTATCAAATGGTTCCTTTTGTAGATGTTTCATGATCATAAAAGTTCTTGCTCTTCTAATTTCCCGGCCATTGGCACATCTCAAGCTTAAGATTTTCCTAACTTTTTCATCAAGATTTGACAAATCCATTTCATTCCACCGGCCGACGTAGCCTGATGGAATCTGAGCTCTTTCAGAGAGAAACTCAGATTCCGCACGTTTGTACCACTCAGTCTTTGGAGCCTTAACCTTCTCAAATGGTAAACCCTTAATTCTAAACACCTTCACATTTGATATATAACATTTAACAAATTTCAAATAATTACAATTTATATTCCTCATAAACATTTTATTTACACATTTTTACCAAATTAATTCAACACAATTTTACTAATTTCATTAAAAAAATTTTATTAAAAAAAATTTATTAAAAAAATAAAATATAAATAATTAAATTAATAATAATGAAATAAATGTTTAATAATAATTAGAAGGGGAATATTGTAGAAGAATTGTGGTGACCAAATTAATATTACTATAACAAATTGTATAATAATGTAATGTATAATAATCTGATTTAATGTATAATAATGTGATTTAATGTATAATAATGTAATGTATAATAATGTAATGGAATGTTTATTGAGGGAATTGGAATTGTTATTATTGGATCCTTGTAATGATTTAAATGATTTAAGAATTAATAAAATTAAACAACACTCGGAAGATAATGTAGTTGATAAGTTAAATAAGATTATTGATCTAGTATTAGCTGTAAAAAATGTCGATTTATACCATAGCATCGTATTATTGGAGGAATTATTTGAAAAACCTGTTCTAATAAATGATAATTTATGGGAGAAGAGTATTTATTTCAATTATATAAATGACAATTTTACTAAATTTCTCGAAAATTCGAAAGATTTCATCGATTTCCAACTTAATTGTTTTATTATACTTTGTACTATAGTTTTGTGTATTAATGTAGTCATCAGGGCTAATTGGATCGGCCCGAAATTTTCTCTACAAAACAGTCAAAAAACTCTTTCACAACATTTTCAACATTATATTAATCAATCCAATGCCAATACATTACTTGAAAAAGAGAATACATTATCCGTAAAATCTGATCTACAGAGTGTAAAATCCTCATTTTCAACTGGAAATTCTACAATTTCTAGGGAAACTATAGAGTTAATAAATAATTTGTCTATTAATAACAATGAGAAATGTTATTTATTATCTAAATTATATTCAGATTTATGTGAAAAAGTGGTATTAAAGTCACCAGAACTCACGTTAACGGATGTGGAATTGGATGAAAAAAGTAAAGAATTTCTTAAACAACTGTTAAATGAATTTGTAATTGATGGTGAAACTGTTTATGAAGGCACTTTAGCTCTACAATACTTTTACACCTCAATTATACTATTAAACTTATTAGACAACTGTGAAAAATCTAATGAAAATGTGAACTCAGTAGTAAAAAATAGTGCTAAGGGTGAGATATTGAAGAGTAAAGAGATTTGGAGAAGTAGAATTGGATTTATTTATCAATTAATAATTGAAGATTCTGGAGTAATCTTATGTCCAACTCTTTATCACTGTACAATCAACAACTTTTTATACTTTCTAACACTATCACATGTTTGTACAGAATTTATAATAAATTTACTTAGTTAACTATGAAATTACATAGTATTAATAATGGTTTAGGTAATTGAAGAGTATAATGTGTGTAATATTGATATAACTAATGGTGATTTAAGCAATAGTCTGAAGAGTGTTTTGATTAGAAAAGTCGATTTTGGGATGGAATTTGATGATTATTTTAAATGTTTGTTACTAATTGAGTTGTTACAGAGATTACCAATTTACAATTTGAATCGTCTTTATGAACCGATTTCACAGAAATTAACGAATTATCTCAACTTCAGCTTTGAATTCACTGGAAAACTTGGAATTAGACGTAAATTTCAATCCTTTTCAATACCACAACTTGTTATTTCTTTTTCTAAATCATTTTCCACCGAGTCTAATCCAACAAAATTTGACCAAAAATTAGAAAATTTCAACTCCAATAATACTCAATTGAGTGTAGATGATGGTGTGGATGACAAATTAAGTATTGGATTGAATGAGATAAATGAGGAAAATGACATATTTGAGACTCCAAGATTAGATGAGGATGAGAAAATTGAAGAGTTGAATGATTTGGAACAGTTGTACTTACTTTCAAAAGGTTTAAACATACTATCAACCACTTCACAACATGACCAACTATCACTCCAGTTCCTAAACACCATTTCAAATACTATTTTACAACGTATCTACAATATATATACCCAATTGTATAGTTAATACTATAGTATAGAGTAATAATGTGTTTAGAGAGTAATAAGAAGAAATTGATAATGTTAATGAGTTTATGGATGAGATGTAAGACGGAGTATAATCGTACTAAAACCATTGAAAGAGCTACAATGCAGTTAAATAATATCCTAAAGTGTTATGGTAAGTTATTTATATACTAAGGGAACATATTTATACAATTATTTACATAGTTATTAATGTGTTTTACAGATGATGGGATTAGAAATGAGTATTTTTTCCAAATTTCATATCCACCAATTTGGAACATTAAACGTGAAATCGGTACTATCCAACTATTTAACACTAATAATATTTAACATATTCAATATTATTAAATAATGTGTTAATAGTGTATAGGTAAATATATGTTTATGATTGGATCAATAACAACGGTAAGAAGTGGTGTAATTAATGATTAAAATAGGCCTGTAATATGTATAAGGAATTACACATGTGGGAAGATGTTATCAAATGTCTAATACTAACACAACAAAAACAACAAGCTACCGAACTCGTAACTCAACCATACTATTAACTATACTATTAACTATACTATCAACTATACTATTAACTATACTAGTACTATTATTATTATTATACTATTAAGATGATAATGATTTAGATTAATGAAAGAATTAAGATAATGGCGACACCTTTATTATATTGTTTTCTAGCTGATATTTCAAATGATATACAACACTATCACACTGCTTGGTATTAAATATTGTTATTTTTAACCTTAAATTAACTAGTTTATGTACTGTATACACTTATAAAACCCTATTCAATATGTGATAGGAAAATGAGTGGTGAGAGATGTGGTAGAGCAGTAAGGTCGATAGGTGTAAAATATTATAATGATGGTGACTATGAGACGGCTTTGGAGTATTTGGAGAAATCATTACATCTTAATCCAATGAATGAGAATGTTCAGTTTTTAGCTGGATGCTGTTACTTGAAGAGTTTAAAGCTTGAAAATGCAATCACAGCATTCTCACGTGTCGTTTCAATTAATCCTGATAACTCAGATGCCTGGGCTAATATTTCCTCAGCACATTTTAAAGTATTATTAACTCTATTTTCCTCATTACTGGGGACTATTATTACTAGTTAACATAGTTATAGTAGTATTAGTTGACATAGTTATAGTAGTATTAGTTGACATAGTTATAGTAGTATTAGTTAACATAGTTATAGTATTAGTTAATCAAGTATGCATGTGTTGATAATGATTTAGATGAAGAATTACCAGAGTGCTAAGATAGCAATAACGCAGGCTTTGAAGAACAATAACACACGCTGGCAGTTTTGGGATATCCTACTGAGAATCTCAGCCAACGTATGTTTTTATAGACTTTATTAGTGTTAATATTACTTCAGTTAAATGATGTAAAATCGACATGTAATTGGATACAAACACTCATTAATCTAGGAATGGTACTTATCTACTCAGTTATCCACTGCTATACTATTACTATACTATTAATATATTATTGGTATAATATTAGTAAATATGTAGAAGGATAAGATTGAAGT
Organism: Theileria sp. buffalo; assembly: GCA_026724395.1. Classification (NCBI taxonomy): domain Eukaryota; phylum Apicomplexa; class Aconoidasida; order Piroplasmida; family Theileriidae; genus Theileria; species Theileria sp. buffalo. The sequence continues at coordinate 2,424 of JAJHPJ010000103.1, read as the reverse complement.
GTGGATGGTAAAGTATTTGGTTGATTCATCTGTCAGTGAGTTGAATTCTTCAGTGATTGAAGAGACTTTAAAAGTGATTGTAAGTAATATAACAGAGAGTGCCGGTGTGTGGTCAGAGTATTCGAGGTACTTGACTAATAAAAAAGATTACTCTGGAGCTCTGGAATCTAAATTTAAACAATATCGCAAAGTTGAACAAAATATACAAATAAACCTGAATAATACTCTGAATCATAATGGATCAAATAAGGAATTGGAATTGGAGTTGCTTGAAGTTTTAAGTTCAATGGTGGACCTGGTGAACAAAGTTGATGATGACAGTTACAGGAAAAAGGTCCTTGACGCGTTAAATGGGATAAAACTGAGAATTCTTAAGAGGACTCCAGAAGATAATCAAATTCACATTAACCAAATAAATGACTTAATTAATCTTCTAAAACATTGATTTTACTATACTAAAATACGAATTTCCACAGGGAATTAGCTTTATTTGGTTTATACTGAACCATCTAGGGAATTAGCTTTATATGGTTTATATGGATCCATAAATATGATTAGTTGGATAAAATTAGCTAAAAGTTGTAATATTAATAGTACATTTAGTGAGTTATAGAAGTGGTAAAAGTACTAATGTGAGTCAGTGGAAAAATCAGTTGATAAAAATAATAAAAATGGCATTTAATTTGTACGAGAATAAATACGCAAATTTAGATAAAATTGACCCCTTATCACGAGTTTTCATCTTAAATATACCAACACATGTCAATACAGTATAACTCTACACAGTTAATAGAATTACTCATATTATACTAAATTATATACTAAATTATATACTAAATTATATACTAAATTATATAGTTAATAGTTAAGTATATAATATATTAGTTGGAGGAATTTGAGAATTTATTAGGAAACATTGAGGAAAAGATTTGAGAAGTATGGTGATGTGGAATTGTACACGTGTCAGAATTGTGAAAATGACAAAGGTTGGGCATTCGTAGGTTTCAAATCCAGAAGAAGCGTTAAAAGATTAATGCGTAAAATCTTAAGGAAACAAAAAAGCAACTAATTCTACAAATTAACTAAAATTCCGTTTAATAGTTGATTATAATTCAATTTTTCATCTCAATGTTCTATTTCTATAATACTCTCCATTACCATATACTATATACTATACTATAACTAGGTAAGTATATCTATAGTAGTATACAATTAATATATTGTAGATTTGTTTTAAAAAATTAAAGTTGATCAATGATTAGAATTCCTTGTGATGGAGGTTTAAATTTGTTTGGTTTTAATTGTGTGTTCTTCTTGGGGTCATAAAGATTTGATAAATGATCTAAATTAGCTCTTTTGAGTATCGGTAACGCCTTCCCTTTACATCTTAGGAAACAGCACTGTACCCTGGAACCAGTAGGAGTTGTAAATATCTTATGACCAAAGGACAGGGTCTGTAGAGTATTTTCATCTGGGAACTGTAATGACATTATTTTAGAGGGTTTGTGATACATGCACTTCACTCCAAACTCACCTAAACTCTTAGCGACCATATTTGCCTCATCTTGATTATAAATATAAGCACAAACGTATATTAATGTGCCTCGAGGCTTACCATTGGTAGCAGAGTTCACACCGGTATTGGAACTATTCATGCTTAATGTGGTACTGACGGGTGAATTTGAGTTGTATGGCGGGCTTGGATTTGAAGTGGTTAACACTGACAACAAGTCAATTGTGTCATTCTTAACTCTGTTAACTGTGGGTGGAGAATTCAACAATTCCTGTGTAAAAGTATATGAAATAGCCTCAGAGTAAATCCTCCAGCCTGAAGGGTCTGGACACAGTCTCATAGTTGATGGATATGCCTGGATTAGTGAAGTCCCCAAAACTGACCAAAACTTCAGTGCATGATCTTCACTCTCAAATACAATTAATCCCAACCCCTCTGGCAAGTCATTTGGTACGAATTTTTTACCATCATGACAATCCGATGGACAATTTTTACCATCTTCTGGGCTTAGACTGGCTGGAAAATGAGATGGAATTTCATTTACAGCATTTGAACTATCACCGAAGAGCAAAAAGAACTTGTTAATCCCAAGACTCTTACAGTCTTTCTTAAATGTCGATTTCAATTGCAAACGACTAATATCATCAGCCTCAACATCACTCTCATATTCATCACACAATATCTCTAAATCACAAATTAATTTGATACTTTAACAGTATTAAGATAATTCTGTGGATAAATAGAATTAGAAAGTTAAATAATTGGTATGAGTAAATAATTACGTTGTGAATTGGAAAGTTTAAAATGTGAACCGATAAGATGTGAAAGGACTTGATTTGCAGTCCAATTTCTCGGAATTCCAATCAACATCAAAACCAACGATCCTGCAACAATTTAACACTATAAATATC
>JAJHPJ010000101.1:0-11732 GCA_026724395.1 Theileria sp. buffalo | reverse complement strand
TTGGCTAGAAATGTGCCAATAATACACAGACAACTGGATGTAAAGGCAGTTCTGACAAAGGGATATGAAAATGGATACCTGGTGGCAGTGCTACCCTTTATATGTAAATCAATGGAATCAATTAAAAACAGTAAAATATTTAAACCACCAAACCCGTGGACAACAGCCATGTTATCATTCCTGATGGAGATAAGAGATTTACCAAATCTTAAAACAAACTTAGTGTTTGAAGTTGAAGTGCTTTTTAAACACTTAAATTTGGAAATGAAAGATTACGCAAATAAAACTAATTTGCTAACGTCTAAAAGCCCACCCCAAAACAGCCCAGATTTCGAAACACCAAATCCAGCAAATGCTGTATCGACAACCAGTTCGACAGTCCCAAAATCAAATGGTGTACAAACAGGAACTAATAACTTGGAAGAAAATAACGCCCAATTCCCAGGAGATCGCGAAAAATTAAATCAACTGTTGTCAAAGATTATAAGAGAAGGAACATTAACAACAACATCCTCGAACTTTAACACAATATATTCACCAGATTTACCAGCCAACTTAGGTAATTTAGTGAATCAGGCGACTAATAACGCACCACCAAATGCTCAAAGTACAGTTACTGCAGGATCACCAAGTCATGTGTCGACACCACCACCCGCAGTTAACCTGCCAACAACAGCTAACTTCGCACACGCACAAATCAACATGAGTATGACCAGATTCATAGACAACATGATGCACAGCTTGCACAACAATGTTGTCATCTCACCCTCAATAGCACTGTTTGAAATACAACCGCAGTTCAGATCATTGGTTCCAATAGCAGTGGAAAGAGCAGTAAGGCATGTATTATCAGTGGTTTGCGAACACTCACTTTCGTTGGCGAGAATGTGCACAAAGATATTAATAACAAAGGATTTTTCAAACCAGGAGGATGAAAATGTAACCAGAGGAGCAACGAGATTGATCTTCGAGACCTTGGCGACAAACTTAGTGGTGGCTACATGTAAGGAACCATTAAAAGTAGCATTTCATGAAAGCCTAAGGTCATCAATACAAACACACAGAACACAAGATTGTAATGATCAGGTTTTGGTGGAACAACTCGTCCAGGTGCTGAGCCAAGATAACCTGGCAGTTTGCGTAAATGTAGTTGAAAAAATCACACAAGAATATGCCGTCAGAGAAAGCGACCTTCTCTTTATGGAAATACTCAAATCCATATCAAGGGAACCAAAGTTGCCAGCAAACTTTTTACCAACCTTAATTAATAACTGGAACACGAGAAATAACAATCAGCATGCCTTGGTAGTGTATAAATCGATATTTGGAAATTCAAGGATGACACCACAGAGAGTTCAGTTACATAGTCCATCATCAGTGTCACAACATTCTATTCAAGGACAGCAGATGCCAGTTAACCTAATGAATCAACAGTTCCAAGGCCAAGTTATGATGGGACAACCCCCAATGTCATCACCAGCTAACCAGATCCCACCATCATCACTACAACAATCAGCACCAAGTAAGTTATACAAAATATTGTATTGCTATTTATATTATTGTTTAGTTATATTTCTATATATTTAAGTAGTTTGTATTCATGTTTTTATTTAGTTATTAAATATTAATTTATGTATTTATTCACGAAAGTTAATTTATTTTCAGACGGAATTCATACCGTGCTGGCGCTCTTTGAAGAGTGTCTGGGTGACCTAAGAGAACCGCTTAGAGATGTATCCATGTTCCCGCCTCCATTGTATAACACAGGCCTGGAGCCGGGGAAGACAGAGCATATCTTCAGTACTCACTCACTACATGTTCTGTACAGCCTGCCCCATGACCATGAAGTGTTCTCTGGCATATTAAGGTGCATAAACGTAGTAGAGACGTCAGGGTGCAGAGAACTTGCAGCCGTTGCTATCGCAAAGTGTTTGCTAATGTTTCTGTGTGAAGGCGCGGGGTCAAACTCAACTCTGAATGTCGAGGTTCTGCTGTGTGTGCTTGATGGCCTTAATAATATTAACCCAGCAGTTAAACCGATGTTAGGAAACATGCTATACTCACTCCCGTTGGACCAGAATAATAGCCTATTTAACATATTGGTAGTGACCGGACTGTTGAGATATAAATTGTTGGAGTGGTCGGAACTCACACATTATCTGATACTGGCAATGGAAAGAGGAAAAAATGTGTACGCAATAGAGATGTCGATAGTGGCGACAGCAATAGCACTGATAGACCAGAAATCAGCACCACCAACAGTAGGAGCGCCTCTAGTTAGGGAGATATCAGGTCTTTCATGTGGCTCAGAACCATGTAAAACATACCCAGGAGTTATGATAAAGGACGCATGGGCAAAGCTTCTAAAGGATATAGTAGAAGTCCAAAACGAGCCTAAACCAACAATATTTGTGCTAACAACGATTTTAAAGCAAAATTTGAACACACTGTTTGGGATTCATCATTTCAAAACAAACCCGAACCCGCAAGCTCAAATGGCAACAGATTATAATGATCAGAGATCAGATGAGCAAATTGATGGGTTTGGTGGTTCAAGAAGAGTTCCAGTCCCAGCAGCCGTAAGTGACTCCCACAGGTTTGTATTCGGAGCATTGTTTGGAAAGTGGGTTGAATGTAGTAAAAATGTAGACGGGGATTCATTGTTATTATCATGGAGACAATTCTTTCAAAAGTTTAATCTCCAGTCACTATTTAAAATGGAGGGAGGAACTGATTCATTCTTCTCATCATGTCTGTACACAATAATACATTTTGAAAAATCCTCAAAGTTGTTCAACATTGCAAATAAGGAACCAAATAACCAGAAAGTTAACGGTGTGACAACGCTACCAAGCATGGGTCCGCAATCGTCATCAAACCCCAGTTCAATTATGCCATCATTAAATGCAAGTAACGACCCAAGTTCTAAAAGTGAGAGTATGAGTGATGCAAGTAATACTAATTCTAGTGCAAGTAGCAGTTCTGCATCATCGTCATCACAAGTACTAAATGGCCCACCAATAACTTTATTTGATTGCCTTGAGGGATTGTGTAAGATGGTTGACGTGATGTTGAGGTTGGTTGGAGGAGTAGGGGATATTCCGCCATGTAGTGCACTCCAGAAGTTATTATCATCCCTATCCAGTATCATAGTACACCAAGGACACTACCTGAGTTCATATAACATATGGTTATCACTGATGGTATATTTTGACAGGTTTGACGAACCAAATTATGTTTTTGCAAAGCTTGCATTTTTATATGCACTTGAGTATATTAATCCAACAAGAGTACCCGGTTTTTCATTCTTCTTCATGAGGTTGTTGGTTCATCCAACCCTAATTAACGGTGCCCTGAGGTCCTCAAAGTGCTGGAAAGTACTGTCAAGAATATTTAACCTACTCTCGATATATACAGCGGATATAAACAACTCCCCAAGTACTCCCAAAGAATCAAGTGAAAATAAGGATCCTTTGGTAAAGGAGGATAATTTGGAGTCAGAAAAGGATCCTTTAAGAGATAGTGATAATTATGTAGAGTATTTCACATCAGTGTATTATAACTGCGTTGAGTATATTTCAAACCTGTGCCCAGAGTTCGTTAGCATTAACTACCTTAACTTCTTTGGAACATTCGCAATTGAGAGGTTAGCGTCAAGTGTAGGACAGAAAGGACCATCAGTGCTTAAAGGCTTCTTAGGAGTCAAGGGAGTAGATGTGATACCTGAAATGAAAGTCGCACCCAAAGTGTCGAATTCATGGACAAATCTCGTTTCGAGGAATAGATTATCACTTCTAGTCAATAAGGTGCTAGTTAAACTCTCTAAATTTGGACTCTCGTCACTGGTCAGCTGTCAGGACCTGGAAACAATATGCTTTATACTCACCGAACAAGTAAATAATACTCCATCACAATCAGTAATGACATTTAATTCACTAACATTGGAAATCGTCACAACACATCCAAGTAATTATATTTAATACATATTTATTCATATTAATAATAACTTTTTAGATGTTTCCCAAGATCTTCATGATACAAATGCCAGATTATTACTCTTTTTGTGGTTAATTAAAGCGCTACCAATAAAAGCGAAGTATCAGCTGGTATGTTCAATTGTAAGGCACTTGAGGGATCCAAACGCACACACATTCTTCTTCTCATGTTTGATTATCACGATGTATGATGAGTGTAAAAACGACCTTGATACAAAACACGTAATACTTCGAGTACTTTTAGAGTCATTTATAGCACCAGGCAAGTGCCCCTGGGGAGTATCGCTTGTGGTCCTGGAGCTGTTCACTAATCCAAGGTTCCAGCAGATGCCAAACTACTCACCTCAAACCAATGCCCTAATCGAGTCAATAACACACACCATAAACAACATTGCTGCATAATCTATCTTTATAAAATGCCTTTATATATTAATTAAAATTTTATATTTTTACTGTACTATATTAAAATGTATTATATTTGAATGTGTTATATTCTTAAAAGTTAAATTTGTCGATAAAAATAGGATTATTAAGAATCATGGATGATGTAGGAGTTCCATCTTCATGGAACCAACTTGAGGAATCCAACTGGTAAGTTAATAATTTTAATAAAATATTAAAGGTATGAGGTCAAAACTACAAAAAATTATAAATATTACTATAACAAGGAGACCAAAGAGGTATGATTATTACCTTTAATCTAGATATAAACACATTAACATAAATAGACCAAATGGGAGAAACCTTCTTTGAGAAATGATGAAAAACAAGACCTTAAAGATGAGAAAAATGAAGAAGTTCCTCAGGAAGATATTGATAAATATAAAGAATTGATAAGGTCTCTAAATCTTCCAAACAATGTAAATTATGAACAGGTAAAATATCTAGATTATAAAAATTATTAGTGTATACCGAAGCTTATATTTGACCAAATATACAAGAATATCCCTAAATCGCATCGAAAGAGGTTATTCAACCAATTTATGAGAGAACTTCTGGCTGAAAAGTCATCAACTCAAGTAATATTGGAAACAAAAGAGGATGAAAAAGATGTAGAACCCGGTCCTGAAAAGAAGAGAAGATTAGAAGAACACATAAAAACGAAGGAATCTCAGAAGAAACGTGATAAAACAGATGAAAGATCTCATAGAGATACACACCTGAGGAAACTGGCGGAAGACAATTTTCTAAATTTGTTATATGAAAAGATTAAAATGCCGTTTAGAAACGGAGAAGTTGAACCGCTACAAGAAGAACTTCTGAATACTGATCCAAGATTCACGAATAAATATTTAGAGAACAAGAATTATATTTACAAAAAATTTACAAAGGAATTTTTGAAATCAAGAGTGGAGTTGTTTGAGTCAAAATTGAGGCAATTAGACTCAGATAACATTAATCTCGAGCTTGATCAGGTAAACTCAAATATTTAGAGAACATTTAGGTGGTAGAAAAGGTCGGGGCCAGGTTGTTCAAGGATTTACCGAGTTATAATTTAAATCAATGTTTAAATAAGTGGAGGGAAGATAAGGTGTGTAAAGTATTTGTAGCTAATCAATGTTATAGAAAGGGGAACTACTAGAATCGTTCAAAATGATGCTTAATAAGTCACTAAGTTATAATCCTGGATCTAGAAAGGATAATTTGGAACGGGCAAAATTATATTTCAGTGATGATCAAAGGTAATATATAAGATAAATTAATTGTGAGTAGGTATCAACGATTGGAATCTTTCCCAGATGAAAGAGATAGACTCATAATGGAAAGATTAGAGTAAGTAAATCAATTCATGTAAAAATAATGATTTTTTAGAGAGCTAGAAAAAATTCGAGAATCTTCCAAGGGTATTTTACTAGAAGATGACTAATATTATTTGAGGCATCCTGATTTTGGTGTGTGGCATTTCATTAATTAATTTTTAATAATATTCTTAAGATTTATATATATGTTGTGGATAGATAAACATTGTCCGAAGAACCTGAATGATTTCAAATCACACAAGGATCTTAGCGAACTGTTATTGAAAATAGTCAATAAATCCCATGGCGAATTGCCACATTTTTTGTTCTATGGACCCTCAGGATCAGGGAAAAAATGCAGAATACTGGCTACACTACGCTCAGTATTTGGAAATAAGGTGGATAAGGTATTTTTGACTTAGATTTTTATGGAATCTTTTAGCTCAAAACCGACGTCTTGTCATATAAGGACACTAGCGAGGTTGTTGTAGTCCAAAGTGAAGCTCATATTCAAAGTTAGTCTCATATATTAAACTCAACATTTGAAATTAGTACCATGCCAAGAATTGGGAACAAGAGATAGGTACATAGTTCAGGATGTCATACGAAGTTTATCTTCGGCACCTTCTGCCTCAAATTACTTTTCAAAAGGACCTTCTTATAGAGGTTTGTACTAATTAAATTGAAAATTTTCAATTTTTATAGCTTTCCTTTTCGAGGATGCCGACACACTCACCCAAGAGGCCCAGGCCGCCCTTCGTAGAACTATGGAAACATGTATCAAAAATGCAAGGATGTTTTTACACGTAAAACAACTGTCAAGAGTTTGTTTTCATAAATTTAAATTGTGTTTCATAGATTATGGCTCCACTAAGAAGCCGTTGTTTGTGTATAAGGGTTAGAAGTCACACGAATGATGAGGTAACTTAGTAACTCTAATTATTAAAATTCAGATTGTTGGAATTTTGAGAAGTATCTGTAACGCAGAGGACATAACACCGTCTCAAGCTAGTGATCAGATGCTCAAAAACATTGCTGAATCAAGTAAAAGGAACTTAAGAAGATCAATACTGATACTGGAAACCATAGCAATGGGTGGATTTACTCTCCAGACTAAAAACTTCATGATGCCTTGGGAAAAGAATGTGGCTCAAATAGTACAATCAGTTCTTTCATCGCAAACTCCATCAACGTATAAAATTATTTTTATAAGTATTTTTAGACTCTCTGCTGTAAGACCACAGATCTATGACCTCTTGGTCTGTTGTATACCTGGAGATCTCGTTTTAGAGGTAATTACTCCACACATTAATTAACACTGAACTTCAGACTATTGTCGACCAACTTGTGGCTAAAGTGAGGCCTTCTCTGGTTCCAGTTGTTTTCCACCTGGCAGCTCATTTTTCTCATACAATGAAGCTTGGCTCCAAAGATATTTGGCACATTGAGGCCTTCTTGGCCCAGACTATGAGTTTTATTGCCAGGACTAAATCTTCTAAAAACTAATGTAATAATATTTATTAATTCTTTTAAAAATTATAATTTTATTCAAACTAGTATCTATATTGGATTTGGGGGGTTAGATTCCTAGAATTCCCGCTTTGTACCTATTTTATTAATTTTATAATTAATGGAATGAAAATTAAATTTATGTATTTACTTTTAACTTGAAAAATAAAATTTTCCCTTTATAAAACGAAAATCGAACCTTAAACTCAGACAGAATGGCCGAGCGGTCTAAGGCGCTGTGTTCAGGTCGCAGTCCTTTAAGGGCGTGGGTTCGAATCCCACTTCTGTCAATTTAGAGGAAAGCGTTGATTTTTTATCTATTATTTTAAACACTTAATTATGAAAGTATAAAGACAAATATAAAATTAATTATTTGCGCTTAGAGCGGTTCCAGTGATTCCTAAATAGAGATTGAATATAGCGAAGGCCCTTATTAAACACCTCCTGCCTAGTTAAGGTTTTTATGACCTTAGGTTTAGAATCTTCGGTTGGAACTGACTTTTCCATCACTCTCGAGTAGTAATCAGAAGAACTCATATTATTGTACACATTAATTAGTCTGTTGATGGCCTTTATCTTACTGGTTTGATCCCATCCTTTGCTTCTCTCAAGCACCTTTATGGAATGGGATACTATTGCTCTGTACTTTGGATCCTTGGGAAGAGAATGTGCTACACACTGAAGATTTGGGTACCTCAAATCGTCCCCCTTATTCTCCTTTCCCATTCTTATAGAACCAGTTACTTCATTTAGAACTGAAGTTTTGAATCCGTAATAATTATTGAATGGGTAATCAGTTTTTTTGGCAAATTCAGGGAGATTTGATAAAACATCCTCACCTAATGATTTAAAAACATCAATTTAAACAAACCTTTAGAAATAGAATCAAGTAGTATATTAATTCCATTCAACTTCTGTTGAAGACGTTTCATAGGAGAAAATGAAAAGTAAACATCACCCCTGAAGGCAACCAGAGGCTCAAAAACCTCAGGTGGCAATGGCGCCTGAACAAAAATAATTTAAATATTACTAACATTTAGCCTTTGATTATAAATTGTCTTCTGAGAATCGATAAACTTTTCTACTCTACTTTCCTCAAAAGCATTTCTAACACACTTGTTGACTAGTAAATTTCGAACTGCGGCTCTTTTCATAGCATAAGCCGGCCTGTATTGTGAGAGTTCGTTGACCAAGGTTGGCCTCCTACAAAAATTAATTTGTTGGAAACAAACTCTAAATTTGAAAGATTCTCTTCTATTGCTCTTGATAGAACATCCAAAAAATCATCAGTTAGAACATGCTGGAAATTTTATTATACCAGTAAGTACCTGTGGTATTGGACGTGAGTCTTCTAAAATTTGTTGTACCAGTTCATATCTTGAAGCGTTCTTAAGATCTGAAACCAGAGAATCACATTCCTTTTCGGGTGAGAATAACGGTGACCTATGAAATAGTTAGATTTTGAGGAATTACTTTATTTCAATAGGGTCAAGTTCCTTCGTTGGATCTATACCCATATAAAACTTTGTTGGTCCTTTTATAAGCCCTTCTTTCCTCAAAAGATGCTTCTGCTTTAAGGGTGAGCTCTTTAATCTTTTCAATTCCCTTTTTATAAAAGTAAGGTGATCGAATTCTCCTACATCCGTCTTCTTATCAAATACATGTGTGTTATCAGGAAGGTCCAATTTTTTATTTATTTCTGAGATAACTTCAGGATCAACATCCTAAATTTGAAGAATAATAATCTTTCAAATCATGACTAATAATTAATGTGTACCTTGAAGTCGAGTTGCGATAATAATTTATTTTTATCTGCATAACTCAGCGACTTATACCTATCGAGATTTTTTAAAAAAGATTTGAAGCCTTCAGAAACACATTTTCTGACGGTTAATTTAATCATATATTACATTTAGTTAAAATTAACTTATATTAATATACACCTTTAATGTGTGGTGTATTTTAACTAATAAATTAATGTAAAAATAACTTTACATTCAGATATTTTTATAACTTTTCATGTACAAATTTCTAACAAAATTGAAATGTATAAAATGCAACACTGTATATAGAAGATTCTATACACATAATGATACTTCCACTTTTCTATCAAATGCAGTTGGAGAATTAACTAATAGCCAGATAATATACTCTTTCGACACTCTTAGTAGAGTATGTTTAAATCTTATTACAATTATCATTTCAATAATAGAGTAAAGTCCGAGACTCAAACTTATGGGAGCACCTGTGTGACAAGATTAGGTTTAATTTGGATACACTAGACCCATCAGACCTGCTAAAAATAATCCATTCACTTGCGAAAGTGTCATACAAAAAGGTAATGTTATATATAACTATCAATATGTATTTAGCTATCATTATTGTCTGTAATTAATCGAATAATACTTCGAAAACATAAACTTATTGATCCGAGAAATTTGACCCAGTATCTGATCGATCTTAATAAGTTGGACTTGTTGAATATAAATACATTTGTTCCACTGGTTTCCTCAAAAATTCCAGATGATATTTCACTTTTCTCTACTTTTGACCTATGTTTCATTCTACATTTATGTTCAAAATTGCAGTACAAAGACCAGTTAATATTGGACTCAATTTGCTCTACATTTCTTCAAAACGACTCTAATTATCAGGAACTGTGTTCGGTGAGTGATAAGTTATTAATAAAACAATGATTAGGACAAATGCCTATTGGCCATGGTATTCAGGTCATTGTCATTCTTGCAGTGCAAAAATGAATTATATATGAGGTTGTTATTTCAGGGGATACCTTCTTCTTTGTATCATTTTGGCTCCCAGGAACTATGTAACTGTCTGTTATCAATTGTTGTATCTCATTTGGATGGAAACTGTTAGTATTATTATCTTAAATCTATTTCAGTTGACGAGCAAGTTAAGGAAATAATAAACTCACTTCTTGATCGAATCAGTGAAAAACTTTCATCACTAGTTGAGATTGAAGTGAACCAGGTATCTTAAAATGGTATGTATTTGTAACAGTTGGGAATATGTTTATACTTTTTGAAGTTTAACATAGACAATTTCTCTGAGAAGTATGAATCACTATTCGATTCAATTGTCAAACTTGACATTAAATACACTCCAAACACATCCAAAATGCAGGTATTTTACTGATTTACCATTTTTTTAAGTTAAAACTTGGAAGATTGCTGGATGAACTTAAGTTAAAACACAAATCTGAACTGAAGATAGGACCGTACACACTGGACTACGCAATCCCAAAACTAAATGTAACATAATTAATTTTTAAAAAATGTAGGTGGCTATAGAGGTTAACGGTTATACACACTTTTTCCACAACTCCAAAGAACTTAATGCTCTAACTCAACTTAAGTATAAGATTCTCAAAGATATGGGTTGGAATGTCGTTGGAGTCAATTATTATAGTTGGAAAAATAGGAACAAACAGGTAGTGTTTAAACAATAAAATATTTTTAGTCGAGATTGGATTACATAGTTAAGAAGATAACCCCTTTCTTGGAAAGTAAATAACTTAGAAAAAAGTAAAAATTAAAAGTGGAATCTTGAATTTGAAGAAGATGATTTAGAAAGGTGATAAATGGTATAAAAATAAATTAATTGGGATACAAAATAGTAAAAATTTAATGTAAAATATAAGAATTTTAATTATGAAACACTTGGTGTAATGTGTTTAAAATGAAGAACCATTCCATTCCAAAGGGTGGGGAAATGTGATTAAATTATTTGCTGAAATAATTAAATTTAATTTTTTAAAATAAACTAAATTAATTTATTTTTATATTTAATTTATATATTCCAAGATGCTCATCCAAATTAAGGGTGGAGTTTGGAAAAACACAGAGGATGAAGTCCTTAAGGCGGCTGTCATGAAATATGGCCTAAATAATTGGTCCAGAGTCTCATCATTATTAGTAAATAAATCAGCAAAGCAATGTAAAGCAAGATGGTATGTTTATATAAATAAATTCTTAATTTATAATAACATTCTTAGGTTTGAGTGGTTAGATCCTCATATTAAAAAGACTGAATGGTCAAGAGAGGAGGAAGAAAAGCTTCTACATTTGGCTAAGTTATTTCCAACACAATGGAGAACAATCGGACCCTTAATAGGAAGAACAGCTTATCAATGCCTCCAACATTATGAACGCCTCCTGGACCAAGCTCAAGGCCGTGAAGAGGTTTGATTTATACTAAAAAATAAAATTTTAATTCAGGATGACCAATTTGACCCAAGAAAACTTAGACCGGGTGAGATCGACCCTCAATTGGAATGTAAGCCCTCAAGGGCGGATGCTGTGGATATGGATGATGATGAAAAGGAAATGCTAGCTGAAGCACGAGCACGTTTAGCAAACACACGTGGAAAAAAGGCTAAAAGGAAGGCCCGTGAGAAGGCCTTGGAACAATCAAAAAGAATCGCAATGCTACAAAAACGCAGAGAGTTAAAATCGGCAGGAATCAATGT
>JAJHPJ010000098.1:0-24977 GCA_026724395.1 Theileria sp. buffalo | reverse complement strand
ACACATGGCCAGATTTAGCATTGTATTTATGATATTCAGCATCCTTCCTATAATCGAATTCGGTGGTTGATTGTGTTGTACCCAGGTTCAGGGTGATCTTTTTGATGGAAGTTTGACCGGAACTCGCTCTACAACTAGTACCAGAGACTCCAGATGTTACACATTCAGTATTTGCGACTCCAGTTGTTACACATGTCGGACCAGCACCATAGGCTGATTTGTAGTGGCATAAAAATACTAAAATAAAAGCAAATTTAATAAATTTCATCTCCAATAATAGTTTTTAAAGTTATTTAGATTAGTCGTTTTACACATGCAAATTATCAATCGTATACCTAACTATTAAACTGCATAACTAACTCTTCATCTATTCATTCCATTTATTAGTCCGCATTTATCCATTTATCTTAATTTTTTACAGTATTAACACTATTACACATAGTATTATACATACTATTACACATGGTATTGTAATAGTATAGCAGCAGTTTAGGTAGTACATAGTATTAAGACCTTCAACTATATACAATCATACTAAACCAAACCATAACTACTAAAATTTTAACAGTAAATCTAATTTTTCATATACTACACATAATACAATAGTATACTAAATACATTAGTATACTATACACAGTATAGTAGTATACATGGTATAGTAGTATATTATTTAGGATTAGTAATAGATTTGGAAACATGACCATCATTAATGGCTTGTGGAGTTCTTTGTTCAATTCTTAATTGTCCTGAATAAAGTGCTTCATGTAACCCTTTAATACTAAACACGCCGAGATTTTGGAACCCGTGTTTAACACCTTGTGTTAAATTCGGTATAATATTATTTACACTTCCTTTATCAATTACAAGACCTGCCACACCTTGTGACAGGATATCCGAGTCATCTATCAGATGATATCGACTTAATGAACCCATGAGTCCTAAATTCTGCATTGACTCTTTAATTGCATCTTTACTGCCCATGCCTCTGTAACTCTTCATTCTTACGCCGTTGTTAAAGTAATATTCACCCGGAGCTTCCTTACTACCGGCAAATAAACTTCCTCCCATCACACAACTAGCTCCCAAACTTAAAGCCTGCGTTACGGGGTTAGGTCGAATAATTAAGCAAATTAATGTCCAAAAAAGAATAATTGGATTATAATCAAGTAGATAACTATGTAATTCCTTAATAGTACTAAATAACTATGTAAAACTTTATAATTATGTGTTGATACTTTAACAATATCACCGGAGGTTTTGATTCCTCCATCGGCGATGATGGGAATGCCATTCCAATGTTCAAAAGCATAACGACTAACATAATATACAGCAGTTGCCTGTCCTCTTCCAACACCACATATGTTCTAATACAAATTTTAACCACACATTATACAAATACTATAAATTGTATAAATTGTATAGATAATAGTGTAAATAGTGTGAATAGTATAAATAGTTGGGAACTTGAGTGGTACAGATGGATCCGGTACCCATTCCAACTTTAATAGAGTCACAACCGGCTTCTAATAAGTTCTTAGCTTGCTGAGCTGATACCACATTTCCAGCCATCACCTACAAAATAGTATTTTGTTTGGTCGAAATTAGGAAAAAATAATTGTAAATAATGGGTTTTGGAAAAAAAGTCCAAAATTGATCGGGTTAGCGAAAATAAATTTTCTCCGATAATCAGTTTCTGCTGCTCCAACCACTCATTTAGGAAAAAACAATTACAAATTGTAAATAAATATCAATAGGTTGCAAATAATGATAGTAGGTGGGGATAGGTAACTAAGGGGATAATAGGGAGCCCCGGAGGGGCCAAAAAGAGTCCCAAAAAGGTGATAACTAGTAAATATCTGTGTGATTGGATGCAAGCACCGTAAAGGATACCTGAAAATCTGGATAAGCAGATTTCAATTGTTTAATTAAATCAATTTGAAAAACACTATTCCCTTGACTTGAATCCACAACTATTATATCCACCTTCGCATCTATCAACTTCTTCGCCACTTCCAATCCATTTCCCCTAACAATATATCAACAAATTATTACTCCAGTAACATTTTCAATAGTATTGATAATAGTATTGATAATAGTATTGATAGTACCTAGTGGAAATAGCTGCTGCAACGAGTAATTGTTTATTATCATCTTTGGAGGCGTTGGGGTAGAGTTTGTTTTTGTAGAAATCAGACCTGGTGACAATTGACATGAGTTCGTAATCATCGTTGACAATTGGTAAAACGCCTTTTTTTGACATGAATAACAATTCATTAGCGTCATGGAGTTTCATGGGATGGTGACCAACAATTAAATTTGTACTCATAATGTCCTCCAAAACAACATTCTGAGACTCCACAAAGTACATGTCGGTCTTTGTCACAATCCCAAGTAACTTAGAACCAGCATTACCATCAGACGTTATCGGAACAGATCTACAAATAGTTAATTATATAGTTAATACGGTGGTAAATACATATCTAGTTAGAATGATCAGGTCAAGCGGGAATTGGCCCGGATAGTAGTGAGGCGGGGGATCACCCATACTATCTATAATAGTATAGCAAAGTAAATAAGGAGCCCCGCAGGGGCTAAAAAGCTAGGTAAAGAGTCCCATAGGGTATAGTAGTGAATAGCTGTGTGATTTTTGCAAGCACCGTAAAGTAGATACGTGAAACCGAATTTATCTCTGATTTGAACCCAATCGGAAACAGTAGAAGTAGGTTTAAGACAAAGAGGATTCTGAACAAAACCATTCTCAAACCTCTTCACAGCCTTCACCTCCTTCACCAAATCATCAATCGATAAATTATTATGTATCACACCCAAACCTCTAATAATCAAATTTTATCATAACCATTAACTATTAACTATCTATAACTATGTGTAAATAACTACTGTAGGTGTGTAAAAATGTGTAAATTAGTGTGTAAGTGTGTAACCCTGGAATGTGTAAGTGTGTAAAAATGTGTAAAAATGTGTCTTATTAGTGTGTAAGATGTGTAAAACAAGGTAAAAAATGTGTAAATTAGTGTAAAATAAGGGTAAAAAATGTGTAAATTAGTGTGTAGATGTGTAATACCCGAGGAGTGCCATTGCAGTGGCCATTTTGGATTCTGTGACGGTATCCATAGGAGAGGACACGATAGGAATTCGAAGTTGAATATTCCTCGTGACATTACTCTTCAAATCCACTTTATCCACAGAATCGCCAATGTACCCTAAAAAATTTTATCATTCAATCTCATAATTTTAATAAAATTTTATTAAATTTAAATGATAAAAATTCAATAAACAAGATGAAATAAAGTTAATAAAAGTAATTTATGAAATTTTGTGTAAAATTAAAAAGGGAACCTGGTAGTAAAATTATGTCCTCGTACGAGAGTGAGGATTTGGTGAAATTAAAAAACTCAGCGGCAGAATAAGCATCCGCCATCTTACACTTTAAATATTACTTTATTTTACAACATTACAATTATTTTTTAATTATTATTTTTTCTAATATTCTCACATTTCCCCATCCAAACACCTTTTAACATATGATTAACTAAATTGTACAATTAAATTAGTTGGTATAAAATTGAAGTTTAATGTGTGGAAATGTTGAAAATTAGAGAGCAGTTCCCCGTTCGAGGTTCTGTTTAATTTCACTGGAGTAGGCCCCGAATGAGCGTTCGAGTTTCTTATTGAAAACTCTGTTCCTCTCGTTAATGTATGAAATATCCTGCGCGTCATCGTCGTAGAGTCTGCGTCTGCTAAATTCGTCACGTTTTTTGTACTGTTTTTCCACGTTCCTGACAATTACATCTTTGGTAGACTCAGTAGGAGTAAAGTTTACTACGCCAGGACTGTAAAATTGGTCTCCCAACTCACTCTTTTGCTTCTCATACAAATCAGGATTAAATCCAGTCTCTCTCACACTATAACATTATTACAGAGTTAACTAGGTAATTAGTTAAGTGTGTAAAGTTAGCTAGGTAATTAGTTAATTAAGTGTGTAAATGTGTAACTGAATGATGAGGGGGTACCGTTTTTTGTGTGCTCTGTAGAGTGCGTCTTGGTTGAAAACGTTCCAGCCAAAGGTTTTATTCTTCTCTTTAGTCTTTTGGATCTTGTGGATCTTCTCAACCATACCAGCACTTATCTATACAATTATTAACACCAAAATGTAATATGATAGTATATATATAGTTAAGTGTGGTCCCCCGGGTATAGACTATCCGGGCCAGTTTACGCTTGACCTAACTACTATAGTGTATATATATAGTATTAAATAGGTATTAAGGAACTAAGTAGTATATAACTGAGGTGCTGGTACCCCCGGAGGGGGTAAATAATGAGGAAATAGAGCCCCCGGGGGGAAAATAGAGTAAATAATAGTGAATAGAATAAGTAAGAGGGATCCGTGTGATTTGATGCAAGCTCCGTAACGTACATTCAACTCTTTGGAAAGATTTGATGAAATATCTTTATCAACGTCTTTACCTTCAGATTGACTGATATAACTCTTTGAAATGTATAATTCTGACTTTGGATTACTCTTGATCTTCTGCTCCAAGATTATCTCCGCATTATTCAACCTGCTACACTCACTCATCTTTCCACTCAATTTTCTCAATCTCATCAGTACAGAGTCTTCTACATCATCATCAGTGTCATCTTCCTCATCTTCTACAGGTTCTTTTTCTACTATTTCCTCTGACTCAACTGGTTCTAAGGGTTGTACAGTGTCAACAGGTTCCTTCTCCACACTATCTGTAGTATCTGTGGTACCCTCTGTTACTGTAGTAATATCTGGATCTTTGGGTACATAATGATGTTGAATGCCTTGTAAGGCTTCTGTGAGTAGTTTTTTCCCTAGAGTATTAGCACTTGACTCACTGGGTAATCTTCTCCTATTCACACGTCCAGTATACACACATCTCACTTGATCCAAATCATCTAAATCTACACTCTTTACATCTTTTGACTCAATTGTGCTCATCAATGAGTTTATTAAATCCTTCTGCTTAGTAATTTCCGTGACACTGTGTTGGATAGTGTTGAAAGTCCCCGATGACAAGATGCCAATTTCAATTTTAGGTTTAAATTTATTATCCACTGGTACGTTTTCTATAGCTCTTATAAATTCCATACCCTCCACTACTCTGCCAATCACCACATTACTCCTGTCAAACCTCGTAACCTTACCAAATAATATACAAAACTGTGAGCCAAACTGATTTAATCTACGTGTATCATTACTAATACTATTACCATTGTTCATACTAACACTATTATTATCACCATGGTTAATACTGTTGATATTGTGTATAGTTAGTAAACCAGCATTGGAATGTAATCTTGAGGTGGGATAGTCTTTGAAAGACTCGCCGTAGATACTTCCACTGGCGGTTCCATCATTATTAATAAAGTCTCCGCATTGTAAATATTCGCCCTTGATGACTTTAAACACTTTACAGCCTTCGTATGTTAGTTTTCGCAGCCTGCCACGCACTGAAGTGGTCCTGTCACCCCGGCACAGAGCCGCGAAATTCTCCACCAAACGCTCAGAAACATCAGGAAAAAACTCGAAAACCACTCGGCCACTCAGATTTAAACCAATGCCAATATCCAAATACGCTAACAATTTTGTACCCATAGAAATATTCTCAATTAAATTTTATTCATTAAATTAATTTATTTTATTTTATTTATTAAATTAATTTATTACATTTTGCGATAAAATGTTAAGTGAGTGGTATAGCACTAGATCCGTTGTGGTAAGGATAAAAATTATTATTAATTTATCGCAAATTTGATAAATATTTTAATTTATTGTTTTAAATAATTTTAATTGTAAAAAATGAATATTGATAAATGCTGGCTTTGCTCCAGTAATATCTATCCAGGTACCACTAGAATCTTCTCTAACAATTATCATACTATTACAATATTCTATAGTATTAATAATATAAATAGTATTAATAGTATAAATAGTATAAATAGTGTTAATAGTATTAATTTGGTGATCAGGTCATGGGATAGCATTTGTGAGGAACGACTCGAAGATTTTTCGGTTCTGTAGGAGTAAATGCCACAGACATTTCAAAGCTAAACATAACCCAAGGAAAATCAAATGGACTAAAGCATACCGAAGACTTCAAGGTATTCTCAAACACTTTCCTCTCTCTACTTATACATATTATTATTATATATATAATTATTGTATATATTATTAATAATAATATTTGTGAGTTGTTAAGTATATAAAAATGAAAAAAGAAAATTTTTCAAAAAACAACGTCAAAAAGTAAAAAAAATTGAAAAAAAATAATAAAATAAATTAACAATAAAATAATTAATTAATTTATAAAATAATTTATAAAATAATTATATTTATAAAATCTTGATAGTTCTGTGAAATGTGTTTTAGGAAAGGAATTACGTAATGATGAGAATTTGGAGATGGAGTTGAGGAAGAACAGGCCGGTGAGATATGACAGGGACTTGTACATAAAAGCTATAAAGGCTATAAAGAAAACTGAGCGCGTTGAATACTTGAGGAAAATGTTACTATACAAAGAAAGGAGAAGGAATTTGGTTACTAAAAAACTATCATTGGCTCAAAAAGAACTTGAAAAACATAAAGATATTCTTCCAATCCCACTCGAACAACTTGATATACAACAACTCAAATTACTCAATAGACAACCAGTAACTTATACCCTTAGTTTACTTATTCTATCCCCATACTATCTTATTTTGCAACCTATTGATATTTATTTTACAATTTGTTAATTATTTTTTGGTAAATGTGTAGTTGGAGCAGCAATAACTGAGGATAATTTTCCTCGATATTTGCTAACCCGATCAATTTTGGCATTTTATTTTTTTTTCTCAATTATTTTGAATTATTTTTTCATAAAAATGAACAAATAATAATAGGAGTAGTTATTTAGTTAATATGGTAGTAATATAATATTAACTATATAAATACTATTATTATAATATTGGTATTTATTATAGTATAAATGTGTTAATTGTGTAATAGAAATCAACGGCACATTTGAAGGTTACTGAACCAACCAAATTCAACGACGATCTCACCAAACACAATACCAAATCAATTAATAAAAATAATAATAAAAATAATGATAAAATTAATAAATTAAATGTGAAAGATGAAAATGAAATGGATCTTGATTAATTAATATAATTTTACTAATATTATATAATAATTATTGAGTTGTTAAGATGGGGATGTACAATTTGAGACGTTGTTATTTTTTTATATTTATTTACCAATTCATTAAGTATTTATTTATATAAATAATTAATGAATTAAATTATTAAATAACAATTCGGATGGAAAATAACGAAAATTCACTCAGAGTAATTAATTATATTAATAATTTATTAATTTATTTTATTAATTTGTTGTTGTAGCAATTTCAACTATTGCAAGAGACCCAAAGCCAAATAGAAGTCTTGAATAATCAAATCCTTAAAATCAACAAACACATCTCAAACCAAAAAATCAAAAATAAAAGAGCAGAAGCCGCTCTCGAATCGGTAATCCATAATTTAACCAATTAACCAATTAAATAATTAACTAATTAATTTTATTTATTTAATTTTAATTAATTATTTAATTGGATTAATATTTTTTTAGCTGAATACTTCGGAATCAAATTCTAAAGTATACAAACAAGTTTCCCGATTGTAACTCTTCATACTATTTTCCATATTAATTATTAATTATTTAGATTAGTTAAAATTTTGACCAAGTGAAAAATTCTGTAAACTCCTAACGACAGAATATACAATTAATATTAACAGTGTGATATATTGGTATAGATTAGTATTGAGGGATAGAGAGGAGTTGAGACGTGAGGTGGAGAGTGACCGTGACACGACAGCGTTGGATTTACCGAAGTTAGAATCTGTAAAGAACCAACTCGTAGCCAAATTAGGCGGACTCAACACTCAATTACTCGAAATCAATCAACAAATACATTCTCAAACACAAGCCAATTTATAATCCAACATCATCACAATACAATAGTATGATTCATACCATCACTTACTTAATTATATAATTAGTTTGGTATTGAATAGTCGAGTGAATAGTATGTATCCCATATGAACTCCAAAGTCAAGCGGGAATTGGCCCGGATAGTAGTGAGGTGGGGGATCACTATACTATCCTATTATATAATATATCCCTAGTATATTTTTTTACTTAATTATATAATTAGTATGAGTTAGAATAGTCGAGTGGTACATACATATCTAATGTGAACTCCAAAGTCAAGCGGGAATTGGCCCGGATAGTAGTGAGGTGGGGGATCATCCACCGGATCTTATGTATATAGTTAATTATATAGTTGAAATTTTAGTTAATTATATAATTAGTATGAGTTAGAATAGTCGAGTGAATAGTATAGATCCCATGTGAACTCCAAAGTCAAGCGGGAATTGGCCCGGATAGTAGTGAGGCGGGGGACTGACCTACTAACACTACTATTCTCACTGTAAATTTAGTTCCTCATACCTTAACTACTTACTATTACATAAATATTCTCACTGTAAATTTAGTTTCTCATACCTTAACTACTTACTATTACATAAATATTCTCACTGTAAATTTAGTTCTCCCTACGGTGGTCCTATTCCCTCATACCCTCACTATCCCCTTACTTATCTACTATTCCACTACTAATACCATTACTATACCATTACTAATACCATTACCAATACTATAATACTAATAAAATATTGTGTATAGAAATGGACTTTGGAGAATTAAGTTTGAAGCCTATGGCACCACGATTTCGTGTGCATTTATTCTTGTTGGTGGTTGTGGTTCATGCGTTTTGTGACTTGTTGAAAACAGTTTTCAAGCGTTTGGGCAAGTTGATGGACCACTTGAATGTCAAATTTGGCGGGACGCCCGGTGAGAAATTAACCTTCAAGGACCCGCACGACTTCTCGAAGCTGCTGAAGAAGGAGACTTACAGGCCCTTTCGGATCCTGAAGGGCGTGACGATGTTGCTGGCGCTGGTCTCGGAGTTCCTGATGCCGTACGTCCTGTTCAACAAGACGACGGCGGTGCTCAAGACTAACTTCCAAAGGCAAGTGGAGTCGTATGCGCCGTTCGCACTGGTGACGTGTAAGCTCCCGGAGCACCCGAGGGACTTTATGAAGTCGAAGGCGGAGCTCGAGCAGCTGATGGAGGAAGATTACAAGCAGGAAGCCAGCGCCAAGATGAACGTGTTTGACTTCTTCAGCAGCCTCTCAGACATGACTGAAAACACAGACGAAGCAATGCAACAGAAGTTAGAAGAACATGTCAAGTCCAACTCCGAAAAACTTCAAGAGGATTTCGATAACAATAGTAATACATTATTTAGTTAGTAGTAGGGGTATTAGTTAGTAGTGTTAGGTAGTTAGGGGTATTAGTTATATAGTTAGCTCCCTCTCCTACTGTACTAGGTACCTTAGGAGCAGCAGATTTTGCAAGCTCCCTCTCGGGGTATATATAGTTAAAAGTATTAGGTAGTAAAGGGTATAGTTAGGTATATATTTATAGGTATCTTAGGTATTAGGTCTAGTAGTAGTAGTATAGGTAGTTATGTACATAGTTAAGGGTCTAGTTAGGTAGTTAAGTATATAGTTAAGGGTCTAGTAGGTACTATAGTAGGTAGTTAGGTATATAGTTAAGGGTCTAGTAGGTAGTATAGTTAGGTAGTTAGGTACTAAATCTGGGATTCGGAGTTTTTTTAAGTTCTCCACTTTATAGATTCTAGGCATATTTACCCTTTATTTATGCCTAATTTGGGCTTAATTTAACTGATTTTTAGCCTCTATTTAGATAGTTTTAAAGCTTTATTTAACTATTTTAAAGGTTTATTTAGACCGTATTAAAGCCTTTTTAAGGCAATTTTACTGATTTTTACTCTTGATTTACCCCTAATTTGGGCTTAATTAAGTCATTATTTACTCTTTATTTAGATAGTTTTAAGGCTTTTTTGAGCTTATTTAAGCCATTTTAAAGCTAATTTCACTCTTATTTAGTCATTGTCTACCTACTTTTTAAGTCATATTTACCCCTTAATTACCCCTTAATACCCTTTATTGACCCTTTATTGCCCCTTAATACCCTTTATTGACCCCTTTATTTACCCTTTATTGACCCCTTATTACCCCTCATTTACTCCTTGATTAGTCATAAATTAGTTAAATTAGTCATAAATTATTTAAATTTTTGATTAGAGCATGTGATAATGAATTTGACGTCGTTTAATCGTTTTGTTGCGTTTACGATATCGAAGGCGGCGTTACATGGTTTATACGTCTCTGTCCACGCCTTCGTTTCACCTGAGAATCATAACGCTTTCATCAACTCCTTCAGAAAAAAACGCTAATCTTCTCAACACTATTTTTTTTCATTAATATTTATTTTATTTATATTAATTATATTTTATTAATTATTTATATTAAAATTTATTTGTAAAATAAGAATAAAAATTTGTTCTAAATGACATTGTCTAAAAAGATAATAACTTTGGTATCGGCGGAGGGAGTTTCCTGTACTGTTAACAGAGATGTCATTTGCATGAGCAATGTCATCAAAAATATACTCAACGGTATGAAATAATTAATTTAAAAATATTTAAAATAATTAATTTAATTAATTTGATTGAGAATTTGAAGAATTTGAGGAAATAAATTTTTTTAGATATTGACGATGAAACTGAGCCGATACCGTTACCAAATATTAAGACAAATGTACTAAATAAGATCATTGAGTACTGTAAACATCACTACAATAATCCTCCGTCACAAATTCCACAACCCTTAAAATCAGCACAACTCAATGAAGTAATAAATTATTTAGTTTAATTAATTAATACAATTTTATTGTTGTTTAGGTGGTTTCTGAATGGGATTATGAATTTGTTAATGTCGATAAAGAATTTCTTTTTGAACTTATTCTTGTAACTATTTACACTATTACTTAATACTTAATTACTAGTTAGTATTAATTACTTAGTATTGTTACTTAATAACTACTAATAGTATTATAATAGGCCGAGAACTTTTTGGATATAAAGCCTTTGTTGGATTTAACTTGTGCTAAGGTGGCGTCGATGATTAAGGGGAAGACGCCTGAACAAATCAGACGTGAATTCGATATCGTTAATGATTTCACACCAGAAGAAGAAGCTAAAGTACCTTCACAGAGTTACTTATACAATAGTATTCATATAGTTATACAGTTACTTATACAATATAGTAATAGAGTTACTCAGATAGTAATACAATATATTTATACAGTTGAGTAATACAATAGTATATTAGTATGAATATTGTATAGATAAGAGAAGAGAATAAATGGTGTGAGGAGTTGTGAGTGTTAAGAGCTACGAGATCGTACACGTCTGTAACTTGGACTTCTTGAACGGATTCGACGTCCACGACTATGCGATCTACTCCTACTACGCCTAAAACTTATTATACAAACTTTCTAATGTATTTTCTCATTACTCATTACTACACTATTGCTATTACTATAGTGTGACTCTACTGTGGGTTAAGTATTTACTATAGCTAGAATACTACCAAGACTACTGTAGTCACTACTGTGGCTTAATCTTAACTATCTAGTGTTCTAGACTACTACTACTAGAACTACAGTAGTAGATTACTAAGTATACTACTAAGGTACTAGGATAGTACTAGACTAGTACTATGACTAGACTCAGGCTATTACTACTATTAGAATACTAGGATAGTCCTAGAATACTATTTACCTACTAGACTAGTACTATGATTAGATTACTAGAGTACTATACTATGATAGTATACCTCGATTTATGATCTCTGGAATAAGGATCACCTCTGTATGGTCTCCTACGATTTGATCTGTCTCCTCTACAACGCTCTATTCTCAATCTAAACATTATTATCACTACTATTATACTATTCTTATTATTATATTAGTAATTGTATTATTATTAGTAGTATTTGGAAGTACGGGGTTTCGAACCCACGACCAGCAGCAATACCATTAGGTATTTTCCACTGTACTATCAGGACCCATTCTCCCAAACTAATTATATATTTATATAATCAACATAAACTATTAAGTAATAATTAGTAATAGTATATAGTAATTAGTAATAGAATGTGTTACGAGTTCCCATGTAGATCTTTTCCATTAAGTTCAATTAAAGCATCTTTAGCATCTCTCGGATCATCAAACGTCTAATACATACATACACATAATTAACACAATTATAATTAATAATAATAATCAATTGAATAATAGTATAATTAATTAATTAATTGAATAATAGTATTAGAAAATTACAACGAATCCGAATCCGGGAGGATTTCGGGCGACCCAGACGTTGGTAACTTTGCCGTATTTCGAAAATAATAAATCCAAATCCTGTGATGTCACACTATCCACCAAGTTCCCTAACACATTACACATAACACTACTATATACTACTTTATATACTATTATATAGTATTTTACACTAGTATACTATTGTATAGTACGTTGTATAGTATTTTATATAGTATTATACTATTGTATAGTGTAATAATATTGTAATAGTGTAATAATAGTGTAATAGTGTTGTTATAGTGTAAAAATGTGTAAATGTGTAAAAGAGAAGAAAAGTGTAAGAAAAGAAAAAAAAATAAAATAAATAAAAATAAATAAAAAAATAATAAAAGAAATAATAATTTAATAAAATTAAAAGATTTTATAAATAATTTGTGGATTAGTGGACGAACCTACGAAGAGTTTATGATCATCGGGGTCTGGACGTCTACCAACCATAGGGAATGAGTTAGAAATAATAAAACTATTAATTTATTATTGGAATCTTGAAATAAAATTATTATTAGGAAATCAATTGGTTGAGTAGATTTTAATGTGATAATTTATTGTAATTTAACGAATAAATCAAAAAAATGAAACGTGAATGACAAGTTAAAGTAATTTAAACCTTTAAATAAGCCAACACTTGACAACATTACCAACTCCCCACAGATTCCATATTTTACGCCAAATCCTCTCCATACATACATTTAAATTATTCTTTTCACAATATTCAATTAATTCTTCAATTATATTTTAATTTTTCTAATTTAAATCTGGGAAAAATTTTTACTATTCCACACTCAATATTACACATCCACAGGACATACTATTAATACTTTTATATACTTTTAATATATTAATTATTTACAATATTGTTAAAGAATTTAATTAATTTTACTCCATCTTTTTTTGTTATTCCGAGTTAACATCTAGTTGTCACGAGTTAACAAGTAGTTGTTACGAGTTTACAAGTAGTTGTCAGGAGTTTACACTTGCTGATGCCACTTTTTCAAAATGACCAAAAAAACACACAAAAGTATAATCTAACAACATTATATCACACTAATAACATAATAATAATAGTATAATTACTCTTATAACATAATAATACTCTTAATAATACCCCTTTAAAAAACTAATAATAGTATAATAATAAGATAATAATAATAATATTAGTAATGTAAAGGTTTGAAATGTATGGCTAATGCTGATTCTTTAATGGCTTCGGAGAGTGAGGGATGTGCGAAGCACATTCTTGTAACATCTTCGGAGGAGGCGCCGTAGGTTATTGCCAGCGCCGTTGTATGAATCATCTCCGACACGTGTGGACCAACCATCCAAGCTCCTAGTAACTTATTCTCCTCTGTTGATAATAGTTTGACAAATCCATCAGCCTCGTTGTATATCTTTGCTCTTGAATTTGCCATGAACGGGAACACGCTTTTTTTATACTTTACGCCCAGCTTCTGGAGATTCTGCTCCGTCTCGCCCACTCCAGCGATCTCAGGTTCCGTATAAATTACTGAAGGTATTACATTAGGCAATAATTTACATGTTCCTCCGACTACACTATTGACACTCATAGTACTATCTGATGTGTTTACTGTACTACTGACACTCATAGTACCACCTGATGGGTTAACAGTGTTATTAGTTAAAATAACTTCTTGTGGATGATGTATGAAACTCTTATTAAGTATGTGTCCTAATGCTATGAGACCATCTTCTTCAGCTTTATGGGCGAGCATTGGACCGTAAGTAACATCACCAATGGCGTAGACATTTTCTACTACAGAATTTGGATCTTTGTGATCTCTGAGGACTCTGAGGTTGGTATCAGTTGGGACTCTTCCAGAGTCCAAAGTGACACCAAGTTTATCCAATCCCAAGCCTTCAGTGTATGGGACTCTACCCATAGCAATTAATACTTTATCTCCAACATAACTCATCTCTTTACCAGCAGATTCTATCAAGTAGTTAGTACTATCAGTTAGTTAACTAGGGTTAACAGTATTAATAGTATAGTAATAGTATTAATAATAGTATAGTTAATAGTATTAATAATAGTATAAGAATTACCAGTGATAAGAGTGACAGAATTGTTGTTAACTTTAGCGTTGAGAACTTTGGTGTTGGTGTGGATGTTAAGGCCTTGTTTCTCAAGGATCTTTCTCATTGTGACACAGACGTCAATGTCCTAAATGTGGAGTTTAAGAGGTAATTTAGTAGGAGTTAGGGGTAAATAGGGGTAAATTAGGGGTAAACTAAAGGTAATTTGGGGGTAATTTAGAGGTAAAATAAGGTTATTTGGAGGTAATTTGAGGGGTAATTAAGGACAATTCGAGGGGTAAACTAGGGGTATTTAGGGATAAAATAAGGGTAAATTAAGCCTAATTAAGGGGTAAAATAAGGATTTTGAGGAGTAAAAATGACTAAATTACAGCTAAAATGAGACTATTTTAAGCAAAAATATTTCTAAATGGAGGTAAACTAAGACCAATTATGGCCTAATTAAGGGATAAAATAACTAAAATTATGACCAAATTAAGGGTAAAATAGACTAAATACACCTAATCTGGAGCTAAAATACTCCCGAATAACTCTTGATAAGACCCTAATAAAGCCAAAAAATGACTAATTAAGGCCTAATTAGAGCTAAAATAAGCCTAAAATAGGCTAAATTTAGGATAAAAATTACTAAAATTACACCTAAATAGACCTAATCTGGAAGTAAAATACTCCTAAATAACTACTTAATAACTCCTTAATAACTCTAAATAAACCCTAAATAACTTATAAATAAGACCTAAATAACATAAAAATAAACACCTAAACAACTAGTATTGAACCCCGTAACGCATACCATAACAGAACAAATGTGATTGCTGAACTCGAAAATATCAACTTTGGAGCCCAGTCTGCTCCAGACTGACGCCAGCTCCAGTCCGATGGCTCCTGCGCCAATTACCAGCAGGCGATTCGGCACTTTGTCCAGACAAAGCGTTTCAGTGGAGGAGAGGAAATATTTCCCGTCAACTCGCAGTGACTCGTTGGGAAACGGCCGCACTTCAGAGCCCGTGGCCACGACGACTTTGTCAGCCAAGAGCACTTTGGAGCCCACTGTCACCTCGTTCTGACTCTTGAAAGTGGCAGTGCCCTGGATATAATCAACTTTATTCTTCTTGAAAAGACCGAAAATGCCCTGATTCAACGCACGCATCACCGCGTCCTTCTCCGACATCATCTTACCAACATCCATCTCAAGTCCCGTAACGCGAATTCCCATTACTCCTTTCTTCATCATCTAAACAATTGTATTATCATGAGTTAACACTATTTACAGTTGTATAGTTGTTACATGATAGAGATGTGAAGTATTGAGTAATGATTTGGAAGGAATACAACCGCAGTTGAGACAAGTACCGCCAAGAGTTGAGCGTTTTTCAACAACGCCGACTTTTAAACCATGTTGAGCAGCTTTTATGGCCATGGTATAACCACCAGGGCCGGCGCCCAAAACCAGTAAATCATATCTAAACATTATTTTCAAATTATTATAGGTGATATTAGGGGTAAAATAAAGGTAATTAAAGGTAATTAAAGGTAATTTAGAGGTAAATTAGGGGTTAAATAGAGGCTTTTAGACTATTTCTAGAAGTATTTTAGGGTATTCTAGGGGTATTATAGAGAGTATTTAGAGGTAAATAAAGGTAAAATAAACCTAATTAAGAACTAATTAAGAGTAAATTGGGGTCAAAGTAAGAGTAAAATATAACTAATTTATGCCTAAAATAAGACTAAACTAAGGCCGGAATAGTAGGTAATATAACCTAATTTAGGGTAAAATAGGAGTAAATTATAGTAAAATATAACTAAAATAAGGCTAATTAAGGCGTAAAAAATGGATAATTAAGGAATAAAATAAGGGTAAATAGTACGAAATTAAGACTAAAATAAAACTAATTAAGGAGTAAAATAAGAGTAAACTAAGCCTAATTAAGGCGTAAAAAGTGAATAATTTGAGAATAAATAGTTAAAATTTTGAGATGTGTTAAAGGTGAAAATTACGTAAAAAATTACTTGGATGAAGTGGTTGAAAATTGCCTTTTAATGTTTAAAAGAGAATCGAAAAACTTTTTACTAAACATTCCGAAAAATATAAAATAACAAAATCAAGTCACCACAACTACAAATTAATTTACATTTAAAAAAAGAAAATTAAATTCATTTTTCATTTTTTTAATTATAAATTTATAATTTTGAAGTTTTGATGTAAATTTTGTTAATATTATTGATTTTGTGATTTTGATATGATGTTCAATGCTTCGTATACTTTTGATTCTTTTTTATTTGATTACTTCAAGCACAAGTTCATTTTTACTTAAGAATCCCTCACACATTTCTACAAATAAATTAATTTTGTACCTTTTTAATTAATTACCCAATCTCACAAAATTAAATATTATTAATAATTATTATATAATTAATTTATTAGTGATGTGTTGGCGCATAAGACTGGAACGGGTAATACGAAGAATAATCGGGACAGTAGGCCTAAGTATTTAGGCCTGAAACGGTTCCATAACATGTTTGTATACACCGGAAACATCATCGTACGACAACGCGGAGCACACTTTAAACCAGGACCAGGTATACTCAACACATTTTTTACGCATTTTTACACATCTACACACTATTTTACACACTTTACACACTAATTTACACATTTACACACTAAATAAGACAAACTTACACATTTCTTACACACTAACTTACACACTTACACATTCCAGGGTTACACATTCTTACACACTTACACACAAATAAGACAAACTTACACACTTAGTTACACATTTTCTATAGTATTTACAAAGTTGTATAGACATTTGATTAATAAAATTGATGTGTAATTAGGTTCGGCTATGGGTCGTGACTTTACGATATATGCCAAGAGAAGTGGTCGTTTGCAAATACTAAAGAGGCGTATAAGTGTGTTAGATTTATTAGCGGAAAATGAATACATAAAGGAATTAAATAAGAATTATGAGTCGCCAACCATTAACACTTTATCCAAAATCTGGACCAAAAAAACTCTTTAATCTTATTAAAACATTTTTATACATTCTTTATAATTTTATATCATACTATTATTACTATTAACTATACTACGATTCCCAAACCCAGACACGTAATACGCATAATAGTATACTATACTAATACTACTTTAATTACTGTACTATACTATAACTAATAAAGCTATATAACTATTGTATTACTACTATATTACTATACTCTTAACTATATACTAATACTATATACCATACTATATTATATATTATATACTATATATAATATACTATAGTAATATGTATATGTATAGTAGTAGTAGTATAATAGGGTATAATACTATAGTACATTATATACTATTATAACACTAATTACAGTACTATATAATGGTTAATACTATTATTAAACACTATAATTAGTATTTATAAAGTGTTATTAAGGTATTTGAATTCACTAGGTGAACCCTCTTAATTTAGGTGTATGAATGGATTAGCCCTACTATTACTTGATTAATATTATTAATTAATAGAAAATTAGTATTTACAATGGCGAGAAGAGAGCGTGAGTATAAAGCTAAATTAGTTAATGGTTTACCAGTGCTATATTGCAAACTTGGTAAGAATAAGCCTTGGATTAACATTAGTAACAAAATGTTCAATATTGAATTTTTTTCCTTTATTGACAAGGATAATAATACGCATAGTATAAAAGAGTGTGAAATAACAATTGATGACTTGGTGGTAAAAATTTTATTTCCATTTGATGCGGATAAGATTTTATATCAGAATCAAGTTTTTGTCAAGGCTTGTGATCATTTTTGGTCTGGAAATCCAAAGTTTATCCTCTTTCACATGGTGAAAACCGAGTTTACAATTGGATTTAGTCATGGAGTCACGAGAAAAGTTAATGTGAAGGTAGTACCAGGTCCTCAGTATGGAGAAGACATAGGCGAGTCTGAAGCTAAAATCCATAGATCAGCATACTTTATGTACTCTTTTAAGGAGAAACCCGAGCTAATAAAAAATGCAGATGAAGTAGTTTGGGAAAGTTCACCAGGTGAACCTTTACCTGATCAAATGCTAGTCGACAATGATACTGGTGAAATTATCATCTTCTGGGATGATAAATACTTTGTCAGTAGAAAAGTCAATGGAATTAGAACATCCGACACTCATGAATTCACAGAATTACATAAAACAATACTCGAATCACTAAAAAAGTCAATCCTATTCAATCTATATTCATATATATTACTATACTACTACTATACACATGTATATTATATATACTAATAGTATTAGTATAGTATATATAGTAATAATAATAGTATATTGGATGATATTAATAAGTTCTTTCAAATGGTGGAATAGTGTCCATATCTTTTCCAAGGGTTTCATCTATTACATTACGATAATCTACCACCACATCATATCCTCCACAACTCCCGTCAAATTCTAAAACACATTATTAACTTAATAGGACATATCTTATGTGAACTCCCAAGTCAAGCGGGAATTGACCCGGATAGTTAGGGAAATTCTACTAGTAACAATATTTAACTAGTTTGGTAGTCAATAGTACAGTGAATAGTATAGATCCCATATGAACTCCAAAGTCAAGCGGGAATTGGCCCGGATAGTAGTGAGGTGGGGGACTACTATACTATTTACCTAGTTAACTAGTACTATAGTATATAACTAAGGAAATAGTATTGATAGGGGAGAGGGAGCTTGTAAATTCTGCTGCTCCAGGATAACTAACTGAAAAATTCCTCAATAGTACTAAATAACTAAGGAATTAAGAGTCCTCTAAAGGGTAAATAACTAAGGAAATAGAGTTCCCGGAGGGAGAACTAGCACCCCGGGAGGGAGAACTAAGTAACTGAGTAACTGGTAAGGATGAGTAAATAGAGTAAGAAATCCGTGTGATTGGATGCAAGCTCCGTAAAGCAGTACGTTGTTGTGGATTACTTAAAAATGTGAGAGTATGTTTCCTATAATTATCATCATCACGTTTGGGGTAGTCTTCACGTGAGTGTGCTCCTCTGGACTCTTTCCTGGCTTCAGCTCCAGTGACGATTTGGAGACTCAACTGCAGCAAATTCTCCAGCTCCAAAGCCTCAAGTAAATCAGTATTAAACACTTTACTCGAGTCACTTATTCGCACATACTGAAATTGATTCGCTAACTCGCGGATCTTTTCACGACCCTCACGCAGTGACTCACCGTTCCTAAATACACTCACATACTTTTGCATATTCTGCTGCATCAACATACGCAAATCACTTACTCTCACATCTTTTACCATATTTACATTATTTACCGTGTTGACACTATTTAACGAGTTAACACTATTGACACTATTTACCGAGTTAACACTATTAGTAGTGTTATTAAGTAGTTTTAATAATTTGTTGGAAGTGTTTGTGATTGCATCTTGATAGTGTGTGTGATCTGGTAAATTTAATCGGTTACTATTATCAGATTTGATCTTGTGATCAATTGTTGTTCCGGACATCTTCCCAAAGACGATAATGTCCAATAAGGAATTTGCACCTAACCGATTCGCACCATGTACACTAGCACATGCACTCTCACCAGCACTATATAAACCATACACTATTACATCAGTGTTTATAGGTTTTTGTAACATTTTCTTCTTTTTTCCACTCTTTACTGTGTTTCCCAAGGTGGTGTCACCAGAGTTACTATGTGTATTACTATGTGCAGTAGCGTGTGTAGTGGTTAGAACTTCAGTTTTGTAGTTGGTTGGAATTCCGCCCATGTTATAATGAACTGTTGGTAGTACTGGAATGTACTCTTTCGATGCATCAACTCCTAAACAACAACTCATACTATTAACTAACTCAAACACTATAAATAACTCAATAGTATTAACTAAATAGTATAAATAAAATAGTGTAAAATGGTACCTGCAAAGATCTTACTGGTTTCTGTAATTCCTGGTAATTTTTCTCTAAAAACATCCTCACTTAAATGTGTTAGATCAAGGTAAAGATGATCTTTATTCGGTCCGCAGCCGCGTCCTTCATTGATTTCTATCGTCATTGACCTGCTGACGACGTCTCTTGAGGCCAGGTCCTTGGCCACTGGCGCGTATCTGGCCATGAAGGCTTCGCCTTCAGAGTTACGTAAAATCCCACCCTCGCCTCTGCAGCCTTCAGTAATTAAACATCCCGCGGGGTAAATCCCCGTGGGATGGAACTGGACAAACTCCATGTCCTGGTTCGGGAACCCGAGCCTACTCACGGCAGCGTTGCCGTCACCAGTGCACATGTGAGCTGAAGTGCAACTGAAGTAACATCTGCCAAAGCCACCAGTGGCAATTACGACGTGATTACTCCTAAACACATGCAACTCCATGTTACTCATACGAAGAAATATACCACCAATTACTCCTAAAATTATCAATTAGATTAGAAAAATTGGGTTAAAATAATTAATTTAGTTAATTATAAATAGTATAATAGGGTTAAAATAGTGTTAAAATAATAAAAATTGTGTAAAAAGGGGGTCACGATTTTCATGTGGATGTTTGATGAGATCGAGTAGGAAGTATTCGATGAAGAATGAGCAATTGTACTTGAGGCAGGTGGAGTACATGGTGTGGAGTAGTGAGTGTCCAGTGCGATCAGCTACAGCTGCACATCTGTACGCTTGTCCGCCTTTACCAAAGTTAAGACTCTGTCCTCCAAACGCTCGCTGGTAAATCTTCCCGTCTTCAGTTCTGGAAAAAGGAACTCCGAAGTTCTCAAGCTCAATCACAGCCTCAGGAGCACTTTTACACATGTGGTAAATACTGTCCTGATCACCGAGCCAGTCTGAGCCCTTGACAGTGTCATAAAAGTGCCAACGCCAGTCATCCTCAGTCATGTTACCCAAGGCAGCATTAATGCCACCCTGAGCGGCAACTGTGTGAGAACGAGTCGGAAATAACTTTGAAATACAAGCAGTTTTGTGACCTAAAATCGATAACTCAAGCGCAGATCTCAATCCAGCACCGCCAGCTCCCACAACTATCGCATCATAATCATGCGTTACCACTTTAAAGCCTAATACAACGTGAATGGAAATGTGAAAAATAGTGAAAAAATGAGTATTTTTGAAAAGTGGAATCAGCAAGTGTTAACTCCTAAGAACAAGAAAAAAGAACTAAATTACAAAATACCACAAAATAACATATATTTTACAATTTACTTATGTATAACTATTAATAAGTAAAATACTATTAATAATACCTGATTTAGTGGTTGAAAAATATTTTGGTGTAAAATTTAAAAATTTGTTAATTCGGAACATTTGAAATAAATTTAAAAGGTTAAACTAACATTTAAGATTTGAAAAAACAATTTATAAAGTTGTTAATTTACCAGATTCCTACACCACAAATAACAGTTTCATCCCATACACCAGGTAATTTCACTTAATTTCATCTTAATAATGTTTTTTATTAATTATTTTCCCAAGAAATTACTATTGTGTAGATTTATTAGTTCAATTTTAGAATTTTCGGGGTTAGACAGTTTTTTGTCCTAATTCACTTTTTTTCACTTGTAATATACAAATTTTGATGAATCAACTTGTTAAAATTGTTAGTTTTACTGTATTATAATCGCAGATATGGAAATTGAACCCTCAGATCCTGTGACAGAATCTGAGAATTCTGAGGAATCTGAAGCATCTGACGATTCCCAGACGTCATCAGAATCTCCAGAAAACATTGCCAGAGATTATCTAAGACTTTCAATTGTCTTCAGTTTTCTCACCAATAAACCTCTCCACATCACTCTAGTACCTTCTTATTGTATTCTCCTTAGTTACCCTATTATCCCTAGTTACCCCTACCTATACTATATGATCTAATAATCCATAGGATACACCTTTGAGATTATATGAAGTATCATTATTGAAGTTGTTGACTGGGGTGACGGATGGCACGAGGACTGAGGTGACTCGTAATTCCATAAGTTTAACTCCTGGCAGACTCATCGGTGGTGAATTCACTTTCCAATGTGATTCCTCAATGCCTCTAACTTATTTTCTAGAACCATTAATACTTCTCTTTCCTCTTTCTTCCAATACTACTACTATTATTCTCACTCATACTACTACTAATAGTACTAGTAATAGGACTACAGTGGACCATAGTACTACTAATACTATAGTTAATAGTATGGATAGAGAGATATCAGGGTATTACAGTAGTTTGGAAAGTTATAGTAGTGTGTGTACGATAATATTACAGATGATTGGAAGTGAAGTAATATTCAAGTATAAAGAGCCGTATGAAATATACTTTAGATGTACTCCTGTGAAGCGAATTGAGCCGATAATACTGTGGAAATCTCCGAAAATTAAGCGTATCCGAGGCACTGTCGTGGTGAGAAACTTACAGCCTTCACTGGGAAAAAACGCGATAATCGGCGCTAAACGAGTGTTGGACCAAGTGTGTGATAACACTTGGATCGCTTTAAACACGCCGCCGGGGAAGTTTAAACCCACACTCCTCATCTCACTCATCGCCGAAGGGACAAAGAATTGTATCTTCACATCTGATCTCACAGAATATCCAATGGATATACACATTAGTTACAGTATTGATAGTATTGATAGTATTGACACTATTGATAGTATTGATGGTAGTGATAGGGTTAGTAGGGGTGACACTGGTGACAGGGTAGAGAATGTGAAAAAGAGTATGAGTGGTAGTTTATTGAAGATATTAAACTTGGCGAAAAATAATAACCCCGGTAACTCCACTAACCCCGTTAATAACTCCGTAAACACTACTAATACCCCTGTAAACACTGTAAACACTGTAAACAACCCCGTACTACCTGTTAAGTTAGTGGAAATAAGTGAAATAGATTCCGAAGGTAATCATTTTGGACTAGTTGGACTATGTGAGAGATTGGGTGAAAAGTGTGCCTCGAGGTTATGTACTGAAATATCATTGGACTCAGTGATTGACACTACGCATCAGCATTTGTTATTGTATTTCATGGCATTGGCTGGAGATCATCAAGTCAGCCAAGTCAGACTCGCGAAACTTAACCGTTACTCAGTGCAGCTAATAAGATTTATAAAGGAACATCTGGGCATAATATTCAAGTTTGAACAAGTGGAACAGGAGAATAATATTCTACTAGTCAAATGTGTAGGATCAAATTTTCATAATATTAATCTTAAATCTTTTTAACAATATTATTTATTTAATATTATTTTAATAGTATGTGAATAGTATGTGAATGGTATGTGAATAGTGGAGTGGAATAGTACTATGGAGTAGTAGCAGTACGGTGTGGGTTCGAGTCCCGGTCATTCCAAATAGTAATATCTATACTATCAAGGATTTTACTCTACTGTAACTAGTAATATCTCTACTAAGTAACATAACTAGTGAATATTGTTAATAGAGAGTAATGTAACTTGTAATGATAGTAGTGTGTAGTGTTGATATAGTTTTCCAGGGGTATAGTACTATAGAGGATTTAGAATAGCTATAGTAGTGTAAATAGTACTATCCAGGAGAATTTACTATACTGTAACTAGTATCTGAACTAACTTAACCAAATGGAGAATAGTAGTATAAATAGTCATATAGTAATAGTAGTTAAGGAAATAGTTAATATGGGAGAGTCTACTTTAGAATAGTATTAGTGTACTATTCATAGTAGTATAATAATGTGTGAGTAAAGTTGACTAGATAAAATCATTAATAGTAAAAAATGTGTAAAGAATTAACAAATGTAAATGTTACAAAATAGTAAAAGGTTCTGGAAAATTTAAATATTACTCAAAATAACAACATATTACACTGTAAAATAGTCATATTGTATGATGATAGATTTGAGAAATTTATTATAATCCCACACATGAGCCGAAATAGTTTAAAATTACTCTTTAAAAAAGCTGAAAATTGATATAATAATCTCAAATTTCAGTTAAAAATAAATTAACTAATTAGTAAGATGAATTATGAGTATGACTGTGGGAAGGTTCAGATTAATGGGAAATTGTGCTGTTGTTTTTAAAAATTTCAGGAATTTATAAAATAATTATTAATTTATACAAGATTTGCAGATGTATATTAAATTTAGTGCAGTAAAAGTTCTAATGTTAGATGTTAAAAATCAACAGGAAAGTGTGTTACACTCGAACATTCCTCAAAAAAGATTAATAGAATCTAATGAGCAAATTTTCAAAAAGGTTAAACTACCAAGTAAAACCAAGTCAAAAAAGGTTAAATCTTTTATTAACTGTTGTATACAGCCGGTTAGTGATGTTTCTACAGGGTATTTAGAACCAAGTGTGACTGGATTATCCAAAGATTTACCCGTAGAACGTAGTGGAAATAGTTCCTCACTCTGTCAAATAGCTGTAGAAAGTAGTAACTCGCCTAGTATTATCACTAGAAATGACAAGATCACAACTTCCAATGGGTATACTATAGTCACTTATGGTGCCAACTACTCTTACAAACTAACTAATAATAGTACTAATTG
>JAJHPJ010000097.1:0-25110 GCA_026724395.1 Theileria sp. buffalo | reverse complement strand
ACATTTATGTATTGAAGGACAATTATAGTTTCAAATCACTCCTTGTCACCGTCACTGAAAATTCCATAACCATAACCAACAACGCGAATACAAGTGTAAAATCCTATGAGTTGCCTCCTTTCATAACATTATTAATAGGTAAATTCTTTCATAATATTATTAATAGGTAAATTCTTTCATAATATTATTAATAGGTAAATTCTTTCATAACATTAATAGGTAAATTCTTTCATAATATTATTAATAGGTAAAGCTGTGAGTATATATCCAAGGCCTAGGAGTAATATATACAAATTGGCACAGAATTTTACGCCTTTAATAACAAATGATTTAGTAACTAAAGTAATAAATAACATTCACAATGAGTTGATTAATAGTGTAAAACAATGCTGTAACAAGTTTAAGGATTGTGTTAGTGTGTTATTTTCTGGTGGTTTAGACTCAACTTTGATCTCAGTAATTACACTGTTACACACTAAATTTTCATATTATGAACTTATTAATGTTTGTTTTGAGGATTCTAATGGTTATGAGTTTGGAGTACTTGATAGGATACCACTTGATAGAATAGCACCTGATAGAATAGCACCTGATAGAATACAACTTGATAGAATATTACTTGATAGAATACCACATGATAGGATACCACTTGATAGAATAGCACCTGATAGAATAGCACTTGATAGGATAGCACTTGATACAATAGCACCTGATAGAATAACTTCGTTACTGAGTTATGAAGAGTTGATTAATTTGTTCCCCAATTTGGACATTAGACTTGTATTAATTGATGTTTCCGGTGATGAATATGCCAGAGACGAGTCTGAGATATTTGGTTTGACATACCCAAATAACACTCACATGGACTTGAACATTGGAGCTTCACTGTACTACGCGGGGACTCTCAAGGGTAAAATACTATCAAAAAAGTTTTTTAAATCAAAACATTGGAACCAAATCAAGTCAAACACTTCAATTCTCAAGTCAATTAACTTCAAAGTTACTATATCCAAGAGGTATACTAATACTAACTATACTATTTACTATACTATAGTAATACTATTAAGTATATATATATATCCCGAGAGGGAGCTTAAGAAATCTGCTGCAGAGGGAGCTACTGCTGTTATTGCTGCTCCTATAGTAGATGACTAAGTAAATAGTAGAGATAACTAGGATAGTGGGAGGGAGCTTGTAAAATCTGCTGCTCCTAAAGTAAGAGCTTCTAATACTATGGATAGTACTGTTAATAGTAGTAATAGTATTAGTGGAGAGGGAGCTTGTAAAATCTGCTGCTCTCGGAGAGGGAGCTAAATTAACCACTATACCCTTATACTATACTACTATACCCTTATACTATACTATATTACTATACCCTTATACTATACTAATATTACTATATAATTATACTATACTAATATTACTATATAATTATAGTATTAATAATTATATTTGAGTGGTAATAGTGTTATAGGAATAGTAAACGTGATGTATTGATGGACTTGGATGAATCTACGGAATCAGATTCAATGAATTTATCTGAATTCTTATCAGAATTAAACAATTATTGCACTGGTTAGTTTTGTTAAACTAATTTTACATTAGATTACACATGTGTTACAAGTGATGTCTTAATGGGTACTGGCGCTGATGAGTTATTTGGAGGCTATGGTAGACACATTTCAGCTAAAATTTATGATCAACATTCTCATTACACTTTTGATCATTTTAAACCAATTGATCATAGTTTTACACAAGAAATTAACAAGTATACAATTTATATACAATAATTTGAATATTAGTATAATTATTTGAATATTAGTAAAATAATTTATAAATTAGTAAAAAAAAATTATTTGTATAAATGTTTAGAGATATTGTTAGATTATGGAAGCGGAATTTGGGTCGAGATGATCGAGTATTGAATTTTCGGAATTTGACTGCGGTTTATCCATTTTTAACAAATAACCTTATAAACTGCATGTTAACTTTACCTTTTAATCCTGCAGTAATTGTTGACTTTCTGGACCCTCCAGACTGGTTTAAAACTCTCGGAATTTACAAAGGAGTTAATGTGAAGTTTGTATTAAATTCTGAATTCTTGTCCAATTCTAGTGGTAAATCCGTGTCAATATTCATTAACAAGTGGGTCTTGAGGGAAATCTGTTATATAAATGGGCTTAGAATGTGCTGTAACTTTAAGAAGAGAGCAATACAATTTGGTACCAAAAGTGCTAAAATATTCAATAAATTACATCACATGTCCAATCGACATGCATCAAATAAAGGATCCAATATCATTCATCTATACATATATAATATATACTATAGTTTATATACATATCTATATAGTAGTATTAGTATAGTATATGTATAGTATTATACATGGTATATGTATAGTATGTATACTGTAGTGTATAGTATGTATACTGTAGTGTATAGTATGTATACTGTAGTGTATAGTATGTATACTGTAGTGTATATACATATGTGTATAGTGTTTATAGTATAGTGGTAAGGGTATTACGTGTCTGGGTTTAGGATTGATGCTTTTTAATATATTAGGTTTTAATACTCTTTACTACTATTACTAACTACTATTACTATCTATTACTATATTACTATCTACTACTACTATTACTAAGTACCACATACTATATCACTAGTATTACTATTACTACTATTACTATTTTATTACTACTACTATTATTACTAACTACTACTACTATTACTATCCTATTACTACTACTATTACTAAGTACCATATACTATATCACTAGTATTACATTAGTATTATATTACATCAGGTTATATCAGGTTGTCTCTTTCTATACATATCAGAAGATCTCTCCTAACATCCTTGGTAAACAAGTCTTTGAAGTTCTGGTTAGTATTCTTGGATGCTCTTTTGCACCAATACTTAAAGGCATTCCAACGAGTCATTCCTGTGGTAGGCCAGGTTGCTGAGTCATACTTCTTATACTCAATCAGGTAACCTTCGGAATACATGGCCAAGAACGTCATTAAGAATATAGCTACAAGCTGAGTAGCCAAGGCTAATATACCATTACCGTTGTTACCAAATGTACCTGGGAAGCCTATAGCTAAACCAATCTCACTGCACATATAATACAAAATAGTCAAAAATGTGGACATTTTGGGTTGATTTATTATGGCTCTTGATATGGAGGACTCTCTGTAATGAATAGAATATATAAATATAGCAGCTAAAATAATCATCAATGGAATAATGATATCAAAGAAGTGCCAACCAACACCTGCACCATCTGACCAATCACAGGTAGGCGATCCTTTTCCCATCCAGCCACCATTGCCAGGAACTAGTTTGTCAGCTCTTGCCAGCGCCACACAGAAAGCTGGAACAATGGTCATGATGAGAAGAGTCATCTCAATCTTGTCAATCAGATAAAATGGTACAATCATACCAGGAGCAATTCCTGGATAAATAGCATAAACCATACCAAGACCCACAAGGACCTGAAAAATAGGAAGTATGACAAACCACTTAGCACCAGTGCCATAAGGTTCAGTACCCTTAAGATGCACAAACCTCTTACCACCACTGGCGTCGTGTTTGGCCAGGAACCCTATGGTCCACACCACGGCTGATAGGAGTGACAGTATTATCGCGACCACCAAATCAATGTAGACCATTATGAAATCACTATTCCATCTCCTCCTATTGCCGAATACCAAGCTTGAGAGATAATGAATGAAAGAAGTTGTGGCCGGGAAACAATTTTCACCAGCTATGTAGATGGGCAGATAACCTTCATCCACAGCAAATGTAAGAGGATTATTAATACCAAACACTAATCCACTAGCTGCTATGACCCAGTAATAGGCAGTCAAATGATCCTGTTCACCAGGCACATATACAAAAAGAAGTAATACATATGTTAAAAAATTAAGCCATTGAGACAAAATGGATGGACCAATGATAGTGGCCAGCTTAAGGTTTCGATTGGGTTCCTGTTCTGCGGCCTTGGTATCGCTTTCGTCTTTTTTGAGTTTGCCAAATGCTGTTTCGGATTCGAGTTCTACTAGTATTTTGGCACCATGTTCTAGAGCGTCAGCAACGAGCAATGTAGGAAGACACCAAAGTTCCATTGACGACGCTACTCTTCTGACAAAGACACTGAAGATATTTTCTGGCAACTTAAATCTCATCAGAGCATATGGAGCCGTAGAGTAACAAAGTCTAATATTAAGCATCATAGAAAACCCAGACATAATAAAGGCGGCCTGAAGAAGTCCACATTCACCTTTAGCACCTGCACAATCTGCGCCGTGACCACTTAGTGTAGTTAGGTATGCGCCAACTACTACCAGTGTAATCATTACTATTAGCAGAATTGAGAGAAACACTGAGAGAGATATTAGTGATGCCTTTGATAGCTCATCCATCATGACTATCATATAAGTGCCAAAGACAGCAGCTGCAACTCCAGACACACCAGCTACAACAAAACAAGTAACTTCAGTTCCGTTAGCCATTGCTTAGTCTATGAGTTAAAGTGATGGTGGTTACTAGGTATTAGTGAGCTAAAGACTGTTTACTTGATAATTAGAGCAGTGCTGTTGGCGATTGCGATGTTACTATGGTACAGAAATATTACTTAAAATCATCATATCCATCAGAACAAACATTAAACATCATTAAATTATGTTAAGATTGGGAATATCCATTTATCATCTCAAGTGGAACAGGAAATGGTAACTATTAGAAAAATCCTATTATACTATATATATACTATACTATTATATTATACTATATATTATATACATATGTAATATACATATGTGTATAGTAGTATTAGTATAGTACATTGTTGTAGTGGTTTGGTGTCTGGGTTTATAGCTAATCAATCTACTGTATATCAACTACTATCTAATACTATTTACAACTCTATTAAATAGTATTAACTACTTTATACCAATTGAATCATACTATAATACTGTATAACAATACTATACTAT
Organism: Theileria sp. buffalo; assembly: GCA_026724395.1. NCBI lineage: Eukaryota > Apicomplexa > Aconoidasida > Piroplasmida > Theileriidae > Theileria > Theileria sp. buffalo. The sequence goes on along the minus strand of JAJHPJ010000097.1, from coordinate 20,109 downwards.
TATACTCCTACTACTATACACATACCAATATACACATGTATATATACTATAGTATATATATATAATATGTAAAAGTATATAGTGTATTATATTATATGATGGACCGTGACATCCATGAAAGGTTATCATAATCTAAATCATATTCAAGTGATTTATCTTCAGTATTATTACTTTCAGGCTCAACTTTGAGGTCATTCGTATCAACAACAAGTGTGTTTTTAATTTCTGAAACCTTTTGTTTCAACTGTTTCAGCGTTTCTTCATGGTCTAAAAGGTCATTTTCCATCCTTAACTTCTCACGGTGGTTCTCCACAGATTTCTCCTGAACATATCTCGCCTCTTCAAGGTAAGTTGATCTCTTTTTAGAAAGTTCACGGATCTTATCCTTTGCCTCCTTGGCTGTTAATTTCCCCCGAGCCTTAGCGTCAACGTTTGCATCATCGAAGAAGCCGACGGGTAAGTTCTCACTCTTACTCACGGAAACATTTGAAACACCAAAATTCTTCGACACTATGACGTTACTGTTGTTAGAATTTTCGCTGTAGTCAGTGTCAAACTGGTCTAAAAGCCCCAAATTATCATCAACTCCAACCTCCTTTAAAATATTCTCGTGCTCATATTCCAAATTACTACAGTACGCAGTGTTAAGTTGTTCATAAACTAATTTGTTCTCATCCAAAACCTTATCCACAACCTCTTCCACCTCAGTCTGGTTAACTTTTGACTTGTTTTCGGCATCTGATCGTTCTGATACAACTGAGTCTTCATCGTCTAATAACACATACGTTTCCTCCACCACGTTTAAATCCACTGAATCTTCACTAGAAGTATTCATTACAATTGAAGTTGTTAATTCATTTGGTGAAGTTACTTCTTTATTTAGTGAATTTGGTTCGGAGTTGTTATTTTGAGGTTCAAATTCTGGTTTAGAATCACTTTCCGGAACATTTTCCTTCAAATTATCTTTTAAATTATCATTTAAATTATCATTTAAATTATCTTTTAAATTATCTTTTACAGAGTCAACTTTATAATTATCTTTTAGTGGATCAGATTTATCATTTGGTTGCGATGTTTTTTGTATTTTATCTTTATTTAATTCTTCTGAGTTGGAATTTGTTCTTTTTCGGGATTCCTTCTCCCTTTTCATCAAATCTCTCAATGAAAATCCCATTTTAAAACTCAATTACATAATTAAATTATAAATAATAAAGTTAAAACCAATGAATTAAAAATAATGTATAAAAAAATAATAAAATTAAAAATAATGAATTAAAAATAGTGTAAAATAATTTTGTATAAAAAATAGTGTATAAAAAATTTAGTATAAATTATAAAATGGATTGTATGTATTTTAAAATTTCTTTTCTTGAAGGTACTCCAAAGGCCCCAGTCGATAATAACATCAATACACATAAATATAAAAACATCTTATCCCATCCATAACTATACTCATTTTCACCCATATACACATTATAACTCCTTTTATATACTTATATAATAGTTTATAATACGATGTAACTCCTTTATTATACAATCTAAATAGTCTAATATAGACAAATAGTAGTCTTAAATAGTGAGATAGTAGTCTAATATACTCAGATAGTAGTCTTAAATACTCAGATAGTATCTTAATATAGGGTATAACTACTTTTATATACTTATATAGTAGTTTAATATAGTAATATGAATAGTTTATGAAGTGTATTGAACATACTGATGTGCGATATATGTTGAAATGTATCCATATAGAACCGATAGAAAAGTTGATATAGAGAAAGTCGTCCCCAATGATACAGAATAATCATCCACTTCACCTCCCTCTAATATTCATATTACTATACTATTATACTATACTAATACTATTAACTCTATAATACTATAGAATAGTATTTACTATACTATTTATAGTAATATTGACAGTGGGTAGTGTATTGGATAGTATAAAATAGTTAGAATCCTATAGTTAGTACTATTAGTTAATAGTTATATACTATAGTAATAGTATAGTAGTCCCCCGGATACTAACTATCCGGGCCAGTTTACGCTTGACTTTTTTTATACTTAACTATACCTATATAGATAGTACTATAGTAGTCCCCCGGGATGGGACTATCCGGGCATATTTACGCTTGACTTTTTTTATACTTAACTATGACTATATAGATAGTACTATAGTAGTCCCCCGGGATGGGACTATCCGGGCATATTTACGCTTGACTTTTTTTATACTACTATATATATATACCTAAGATTTACTAATACCCAGTAACTATATACCTAATATCTAAGATTACCAAGTAAGTTAGAATACCTGGTAACTAGTAACTATAGTGCTTAGAATACCATAGAACTACCTTAGATTAACTAATAGTATGGTAACTATATAATATTTAGCTATATACCCCGAGAGGGAGCTTAAGAAATCTGCTGCTCCTAATACACCTAATAATACTACTAACAATAGTATTAGTGGAGAGGGAGCTTGTAAAATCTGCTGCTCTCAGAGAGAGAGCTAAATTAGCTATATACTAATACTATCAACTATATAACTAATACTATACTATTAACACTATTATAGTATTAATACGTTGAGAAGATTCGCATAGTGTTTTGAGTCCTCTTGTGGTGATTAGTAAATCTGTACAATTGGTCACTAATCCGAATGTAAAAACGAATGAAAAGGTCTTCCAAACACTATTTGGCTCAATGAAGTAAATGAACGGGCACAGGAGGAAGCTGAAAAGCGCCGCAATGGCACATGACAGCAGGTGATACTTCTTCAGCAGAAGCTTACTGAGCGCTCCGGCGACAAGCGATCCCAGACATGAACCCATTTGAAACACAAAAGTGGCGTAAATTCCACTCTTGATACTATACTTCAGCTTAGTAGTAAGATAAAATGAGATCCAAAATGCAAAACAGTTCCGAGCAGACCTCAGACAAGTGTACCCGAAAATGTATATGAACAAGTATTTAATCCTTTTCATAAGGTTTAAATGGCCCATTACCACCTTCGTACTCATCTCCCACATGTTCTTACATAACCCAACCACGTCACTGTTGCTATCACGAATACCCCTGAAATATCGACTAATATTCTTTATATTATTCTTTGACAACTTAATAGGATCAAATATTGTAAACTCATTGATCATATCAAAGGTATTAGGGTCGAAGGTGTTAGGGTACTCACTACTATGATTATCAGTAGGATTATCGATGTTCGGGTAGTCAGTAGGATGATCAGTGTTAACATTAGTGTTGAGATAAGAGTTGGGATCAGAATTACGAGGAGGATTTCTGTAACAAGTGAATAACAGTACAGCAGCAAAAAGGTTAACAAAAGCTGTTATCATGAATAAGATTTTCCAACGTGTCTCAGTCTGAATGTGAGCACACATTATTGTACCCAAACTCAATCCTACAACATTATTACCATTTTACACAGAATTAAAGTAATTATATATCAATTAAACTAGATAAATATAACTAATTTAATCCTAAAACAACAGGTAAATTATCAAAAATAGGTTATTTAGTTGTGTAGAAAGGGTTAGTTAGATGAGTAAATAGGATAGTTAGGTGTCTAAAAGGGTTAGTTAGATGTGTAAATAGGATAGTTAGGTGTCTAAAAGGGTTAGTTAGATGTGTAAATAGGATAGTTAGAAGTCTAAAAGTGATAGTTAGATGTGTAAAAAAGGCTATTTAAATGTGTAAAATTTCTTAGTTAGATGAGTAAAACATCTTATTTAGATGGTTAAGAGGGTTATTTAAATGAGTAAAAAAGGTTGTTAAATGGTTAAGAGGCTATTTAAATGTGTAGATAGTGTTAGTTAGATGAGTAAAAGTGTTATTAAGATGTGTAAAAAAGGTAGTTAAATGTGTAAAATTTCTTAGTTAGAAGTCTAAAAGTGATAGTTAGATGGTTAAGAATAACAGTTAGATGTGTAAAACATCTTATTTAGTTGTCTAAAAAGCTTATTAGATAGTTAATAGTAACAGTTAAATATGTTAAAAATAGGATATTTACATATCTAACTACTCATATAGATGATAATAACACAGCAAATTGGATAATACAACTAATCGTATACTACACCTAACTGAATAGTAAATATAATAGTTAAATACCTAACTGGATACTACACCTAATTGGATACTACACCTAATTGGATACTACACCTAATTGGATACTAAACCTAACTAAGATACTACACCTAATACTTATATACCTAATAGTTATATACCTAACTGGATATACCTAATTCTGAAGAACAACACCATATAGTCAAGAGCATGAACCTATGTTTCAATGGTAACCATGTACGTAAATCATTGTAAATTGACAACCACAGCACTGAGCAGGAGAACCCTGTCACACCATAAATCAATATGAACCACCCCAACGACTCGGCTAAATATAAAATAAAATGTGTTCCCGATAGAAATAAATGAAAAATTGACACGAAAATGATAACATAAGAGCGTGAGAATACGAATGGTGTCACCAAATGACCAATCCCATAGAGTGTCAGATATGAAATATCCAAATATCCAAGCTGCAGTGTAGTACTTTTAAAGCTCTTTTGGATATTAACTTTCGTTGTAAACAACGGTTCCCTGATGAAGTGCCCAACGAAATTTGATAAAAATGATAAACTAAACGAGAAAACAATTAATATTCGATGTTGCATCGATCCCAAAGTGAAATTTGATAAACTCGGATTAATCCTTTTAATATTACAACTCGGATTAATCCTGTTAATATTACAACTCGGATTAATCCTGTTAATGTGATAGGAATTGTCATTCACAGGTAAACCAGGAGATGCACATGTAAAGTCCAAACTGTCATGATGCTTCAAAAATAATCTCGAATCCAATATACATTCCAAAATTCCATCCCTTTCATTCTCAATACTATTTACAATAGAACTGTGAGAAGTATTGTCACTAGTATTGTGAGAAGTATTGTGAATGGTACTGTGAGAAGAATGGGATAAATCAATATCCTTAAACTCACCAACACCTTTTATAGTATTATTATCATTTTCTTGTGTGGAATTGGAATTAGTTGATGGATTAACGCACTTTTCAATATCATCTTCCAACATTAATTTTATTCCTAATTTACATTAACATTATTAATATTATTAAAATTTATTAAAATTATTAAAATTATTAAAATTAATTAATATTAATTAATATTGAAAAAAATAAAAAATAATTAACATATTGTACACATATGAATCTAAATGAATTGAATTAAGTTTGAATTGATGTAAGTTTGAATTGATGTAAGTTTGAATGTTTTTAGGAGATTATTTGTCAACATTAGTTTTATCGGAATAATACAAATTTTGGACAGTTGTTTGTCGATTTAACACATTTTCAAGTTCAGAATATTCGTTAATCAACTTCTCAACGTCTTCCTCAGTTAAATCTGACCGCTTTGTATTTACCATTTCCAGACACTCTTCCGCCTAATCATTATGAAGAATTAGCTCCAAAAATTTTCAAATGTGTACAATACAATAGAATATTATAATAGTATAGAATATCAAAATAATATAAAATATTACAATAATATAAAATATTACAATAATATAAAATTCTAAAATTATGAATAAATGTGATTAATTGATAATTTTTTACTTTTTTTGAAAAATAATGATTGAAAGATGGGTTCTTGAATTTTAATGAAACGTCCTTTATCCTGTTAAGAGTATTAATAAGCATTTCCACCTTTTTATTCATAATATTAATACATTAATTAACATTTTATATAAATTAATATTAATTTTTTTATAAGAATTGTCGGGATTCCATGGAATCTTTAAAATTAATTGTTACAAATTTTAATTTAAAAGTTAAATAATTTCTCATTAAAAAATTCGAAAATGTGTTTATAATGTTTATGTGTAGGATTTTTTCAGTGTTTTGTGCGAATGTACTCATCGCAGTGATTGTAGAGCAGATTTTAGGAGTAAACTGTATTTTTAAAGACTCCAGACATAACACTCTCACACCAAAATTTACCTTCATTTCTAACCATTCAAACTTCTCAACACCTTACCATACAATTAAACAACTAAATTATCAATCCAATTTTCAATCCAATAATACATTTAATAATAATAAATTTGATAAAAATTGTGTTGATAAATTTGATAAAAATTGTTTTGATAAATTTGATAAAAATTGTGTTGATGTAATTTTTAGATGTAATAGTAAGAATTCGGGATTTGAGGTAGAGCCGGAGAATTTAACGGGTTTAACTACTACAGACTACAAATCAACTCTTGAAACTCTTGAAAAGGATAATGTCAATTTCATTGATAATCTTAACACAAATTCAATTAATTCACCAAATAACACAAGTTCATCTCCAGATACACCAGAAACTACGTTACAAAATGAAATTTCTGACAATTATTTCGACTGGCAATCGATATCTGATTTAAAAAATTCCTCAAAATCCAATAAATCCTCCAGTTCCACCAAATCCACTAAATCCACTAATCCCACCGATCCCACCCAATCCACTAAATCCACTTTAGCTGACGAAACGGGTGATAAGATTGTGGTTAAAAATGTGGATGGTAAGAGGAGAGATGTTGTGGAGGGAGAAAAACCGTTGATAACGGGTTCAGGTCTTAACAGTGAATTACGTGTGGAGGATTATGAGATTGGAGTTTCTAATGGTAGAATAAACGAGTGGCCTGTGGAGTGGGTTCCGGGTCGGAAAGTTCTTTCATTCATTCCGATTATCATTGATCAATATTCAGTAAACCCAAACCCAATCCAAATCGGCTTTGAAGATGGTATAAGATTCAGAGGGAAACATGTTGAAAGTACTTTCAACTCCGTTATCGATACTCTTAACGATAAACAAGTTAGTAAATTATTTACTATTAACATTAGATATACCTTAATTATACTCTAATCTACTCTTACTACTCTTAGATATACTATAGCTACCCATAGATATAGTAAATGCTCTTAAACTATGGTAAATACCCCTAGAAATCCTTAGATATACTCTAATCTACCCATAATACCCTGAGATATACCCTATCTATACTTTAATAATCCTTAACTATACTTCAATAATCCTTAATACCCTTAGATATACTAAGTACCCCTAGTAGATATACCACAATCATACTATAATATACCCTTAGATATACTAAGTACCCCTAGTAGATATACCACAATCATACTATAATATACCCTTAGATATACCATAGTACTCCTAGATATAGTAAATGCTCTTAAACTATGGTAAATACCCCTAGAAATCCTTAATTATACTCTAATCTACCCATAATACCCTTAGATATACCCCAACTATACCCTAATATACCCTTCCTACCCTTAGATATAGTAAATATTCTTAGATATGGTAAATGCTCTTAAACTATGGTAACTATACTTAGATATACCCTAACTACCCATAGATATACTCTTACTACACATAGATATACCCATAGATATACTCTTACTACACATAGATATACCCTTAGATATACTAAGTACCCCTAGATATACCCTAACTATACTCTAATAATCCTTAGATATATCCTAACTATACTCTAATAATCCTCAGATATACTCTAACTATACTCAGATAATCTTTAATTATACTCTAATATACCCTAACTATAGCCTTAGATATACCACAACTATACCCTAGTATACCCTTACTACCCTTAGATATATTAAATAGCCTTAGACATAGTAAATGCTCTTAACCTATGGTAAATACCCACAAATATACTATAATATCCTTAAATATACTTAACTATACCCTAATCTACCCCCAATACCCTTAATTATACCCTAACTATACCCTAACTATACCCTAAATACCCTTAGATATACCCTAATATACTATAATATTGTGTTTAAAAATGTATTAGATATTTGGGATGTGTTTTTTGAGTCCTGAATCGATGCAGTTGGCTCCTTTGGCTGTGTATGCCGAGCTCATATCGAAGGAAACCGTCGTTGACGGCTCCGGAGAGAACTTGATGGTGACGGGACGAGTATTAGGCCGAGCTTTGATCAATAACGTTTTAATGGATGAGCCGTTTATTAAGGCTTTGGTATCACCGTACGAGGATGAGCCGAGGCTCCATGACCCTGATAATATTCCCAAACTGGTAGATGAAATTGTTAATTTATACGACAACTGTAACAACGCCGAGGCTGAGATTATGGAGCTTTTACAGCAGCCTTACGCTCATCTGAGGGTTAAAAAGCGAGGCAAACTCATGGACATCATCGATGACAAGTTAAACAAGTTCAATATTAATAATCATCTGAACCAAGGATTCGCTCAGATCGCAGCCTACTCAGCCTTTGACTATCATCTCAGCGCCTCAGAACGATACGACGCTCTGGCCATGCAAAACACCGAGGACAGGCTCAGATTTGTGAGAGACACACTCAAATTCAAGTCAAAACAACTCGGCGTCGTCAAAAACTCGCCCAAAGACCGACTTGAAGACCTCGTCAAACAACTCAAAAACTTCCAAGATGAACGAGAGTCCATCTATTCACTCACCGAATCATTTGAAACCACAAATTCAAAATCACAATAATTTTTTCAATTTATTAATATTCAATTTTATTAATAATAATTTTATTAATAATAATTTTATTAATATTATATTAAATTAAATAATTTATATTTATTAATTATAATAATTGAAAAAATATTAGTTGTAAATGTAGTAAGATGCCGACACCTTTGGAAGTGTATAATAAGCGAATAAAAAAGAAGGAGAAGGAGAAGGTATTTTTAACTTTTAAATTAATAATTAGAGAAAAAAGCTCCGATATGAGGTTAGAGCCTCGAAAAAGCTCTTGGAAGACCCTGAAAATTTAAAAAAAGAACTTGATGAACTAACACATAAAGGTTTTTATTCCTAAACATATTATTTACACTATTTTCCACTCTATTTACTATACTATTAATACTATTTACTATACTATTAATACTATTTACTATACTATTAATACTATTTACTATACTAATTATTATCTAATAGTATATATTTATGAGTATAATAATTGTTATAATATGTTATAGCGATAATTGGAAGGATAGATGAGGAGTCATTGGAAAGGAAGGAGAAGATAGAACGACTTTGGGAGCAATATACCAAGACAAAACATCAAAAGGAGTTACAAGAGAATTGTAATTTTATATATTTCATAATTTATTTTCAGACCAATCTCAATCTTCAGACCATACCAATTCCTCAAGTAATACACTCAATTCTCATTATTTTACCTATTACTATACTATTATATTACTATACTATGATACTACTAGTTTATTATAGTACTATACTATGATACTATTACTATACTCTATGATACTATGTTACTATACTCTATGATACTATGTTACTATACTCTATGATACTATGTTACTATACTCTATGATACTATTACTATACTTTATGATACTATACTACTATTACTATACTATTATACTATTACTATACTCTACTCTACTCCATTATACTATGATACTATTACTATACTCTATGATACTATGATACTAAGATACTATACTCTACTCTACTCCATTATACTATGATACTATGTTACTATACTCTACTCTACTATACTATGATACTATTACTATACTCTATGATACTATGATACTACTAGTTTATTATAGTATTATTACTATACTATAAAAATATTGTTGTATATTGTAGGTGATTCAGAGGAGTCTGATGAATCTGATGATGAACCGAAATGTGTAATAGAAATCGAGGGACAAGTTAAGAAGAAACCAGTGGAACGGAGAGGATTTCATGATCCTGACCTTCCAATTAATAAATCTACTACTGAAATTAATAACAAAATTGGTAAAGATGATTTTACTGAGGAACTTTTCAATAATATACCGAAATTACAGGTGCACAATCAACTACTGTTAATTGAATGTTATAGAGTAATAAACCTATGGTAAAAGTTAATATGGCGAAACGTGTTAAATATAATCAAAGTAATCCTGTTAATAAAGTTGGTAAGATGAATTATACTCCTAGACCACTTGATAATACTCTCGTCGCCAATATTCCATACACACTTAATCCACCTCCTATAACTCAATCACCTATAACTCCTCCTATAACATCTACTATAAATACACAATTGTTAAATGTGTTACCACCGGTACCACCACCACCTCAATTTCCAATGGTAAATTTGGGTCCAATACCACCTCAAATGAACATGTTCCCACCAATTCCTCCACCAATGTTCCCAAATCCCAGTGTTGAACCTGTTACACAAAAGACTGAAGAAACTAAAGAGAAAATACCCTTGTCAAAATACTTTGTACCATCACATCTAAGGTATCTTCTAACACAAATACACATACACATACTCATACCATAGGTTATATTATTAGTATATTATATAGTTAATAGTATAATTAGTATAATATAATTAATAGTATAATTAATATAATATAATTAATAGTATAATTAGGTTAAAACGTAAGAATCTTGAGAAGAGTTGAGAGGATATCAATTTTCTGTTAATGTGTTCATATTTTATTAAATGTAACTTAGTAAATGTTATTTGCGGGACAATTATTCAAAGTCTTGTGGTGTCCCACACTAATTCTCGAATCTTTAAACCATTTAATTTATTTCATCAATATCAGTTGGAATCTTTTATTATTCATAATTTTTCATTCATAACATATTTTATACACTTTTATTTTAAACCTTTTACAATATTCCACAATTCGGTAATTTTTTCAACATTCTCATTATTTATATTATTATTTCCAATATTATTAATATTATAATTTATATTAATAATTGAATAATTATTGAATAATTATTGAATAATTATTGAATAGTTGTGAGATTGTAGAATTGTTATGTAATTGAGTGTAAGATGTGTTAATGTTTGTTTAGGATAAGGATAGAGATGGATTCTTGTATTGAGAATAGGCTTAGGAATTTCAGGGCAGAGCATGGTTACGAGGATGACGAGGATTCTTCGGTATATTTGAAGGTCCGTGAGTTAATTCTCGACGGATCAAGCATAAAAACCATCACACTGAAGGAGGGAGAACGCCTTGAAAAGTTTAAAAACCTGTCAAAATTGTCTTTGAATGGCACTGGCCTGACTTCACTGACTAATTTCCCCGAAATGCCAAGCCTCAAAGTGCTTGAACTTACTGATAATTACATCTCAGACCCAATTGTCTTCACCATGATCCCAAAACTCTTTCCAAACCTTAAAATACTACAAATGGGCGGGAATCATCTCAAAAATCCACATGACGTTAAATCTCTCGTATCATCCAATTATTCATCTATTCCATCTATTATCCAATTATTAACTATTATCCACTTTTAACTACTATTTATTACTATTTCTAACTATTATTAACTATTATTATATATTATTAACTATAGTAATAATATTATTGTTTGTATTATAGAGTGTGATGTCGGATTTGGTGGTTTTGGGATTGGCGATGAACCCTATGGCAAATGAGAAGAATTACAGAGAAGTTGTGTTTGGCTGTTTGCCGAATTTGGAGGTCCTTGACCAGGTGGATTCCACAGGCGCTGAGCACAACTACTCATCAGACGAGGCTCTGGATGATCTTGAAGGTGATCCAGATGAAGATGATCTCGAAGGCGCAGAAGAAGAAGATGGTAATTCTTATACTACTATTACCCTATTACTATACTATATTACTATATTACACATTACTGTCTTATATTACTATATTACACATTACTGTCTTATATTACTATGTTACACACTACCCTATTACCCTATTACTATACTATATTACTATATTACTATGTTATATTACTATATTACACATTACTGTCTTATATTACTATATTACACATTACTGTCTTATATTACTATGTTACACATTACAATATTATATGAGTATATGAATATGTATTAGATGTATTGAAGAAGTTTTATGAAGCAGAGTATAAGAGTGAGGATGATGAGGATGACGACGAGTTTGACCCTGAGAATCAGCCGGACGTTGAGGAGGAAGATTACTGTAAGTTTAACGTTAGTTTAATTAATTTCCAGTTGAGGAAGAAGATTATGAAAATGAGGAAGAATTTGACGAGGAAGACGACGATTTTGATCATAAAAGACCAGCAGAGCATGATCTTGAAAATGAAAGCACTTCATCATCAAGACCTAAAACTGAATAAATTTCATTAATCTTATTATATTATTTACATTGTGCTGTCATACCATTTAGTATTAGTATATAAATTTACTAGAACAATTTATTATAATTTATTTAATTTATAAAATTAATTAATTTATAATATTAATAATCTATTGTGTAAATTAATTTAAATGTCTAGAATTGATTATATAAGTATAGAAGGTTTGAGGATAGATGGTAGGAGGAAGGATGAGTTGAGGAATACTAAAATATTCTTTGGATCTGAGACAAGTGTTGATTATCTTAATTACGATGGCGTTTCTGAGATTCTTCAAGGCTTAAATAAAGTTCAAGTACTCATTAAAGGTCCTTCCGAAGTACCCATACTCATATTATATACACATTTTACTCATAAATACTATTTACACATATTATTTACATATATTATTTACACATACTATAGATATATATATATAATAATATATAGTTGGAATTGAAGGGAGTAAAAAATGTGTATGGAATATTGGAGGAGAAAGTTGATATCCAATGTGAAATCCTCTTGTCTACAGATAAAAAGGTTAAAAACTCTCCAAATGAGCGAGTAATTAAGGATCTTGCTATGGCTGTAAAGTCTACATACCAGGAAATGATCATTTCTCACTCCTATAAAACAAGTGCAATTTCCATATTTATCAACGTAATTGAGTACGATGGGAGCATAAAGTCTACAGTATTAAATGCTGTAGGCTTGGCACTTATTGATGCTGGCGTTTCTCTCAAAGACATCGTCTCCTCCTCAACCGTTTCATACTTAGACTCAACAGTTCTCATGGGTAATTTGTTGTTAAATTATCAATTTTTAGACCCAAATCAGATGGAAATCAATGCCTCAACAGCCACTCTATGCATCGCATTTTCTTCCTCAAATTATAACGTATTCTCTTAAATATTTAATTATTATAAATATTATTATTATTATAAATATTAAATTATTATATAAATAGTGTTGATGTGATAAAAAATTAGTTAAAAATATGTTTTAGATAATTTATATGGATTACAAGTCAAAAGTAGCACTGGAAGATTTTAAGTTACTGTTTGATTCTTGTGTTTCCGGCGCTAGAATATTCACAGAATACGTTAAGCAAAGATTAATCAATTATGCCAACAAAGCCGTCAATCTTAACCGTAAAATCCATTCATCAACTTTTTAAAACAAAATTAATTTTTTTAAACTTATATTCAATGTGTGGTGTTGATTTTATTAATTATATAAATTTCATTAATTATATCAAATTTATTAATTATATAAAATTTCACTAATTGTGTAGAGATTATTGATTTTGTTGTAAAAATGAGTCAAATGAGACTTTCAGCTCCTAAAAATTATTATTGGGACTTGAAGTTTATTTCTCAGCGGATTAAGCAGGATCCCATCGATTACATCATTTTTCTTATTTTTTTCTCACACCTCATCGGCTTTTTGGTTTATTTATCATATTTAAGACTCAGATGCGCTAAAAAACAATTCTTTGTAATTATTAAATAATCTTCCAAACACACATTACTATTAATATAATATAATAATTATTATATTTATTATTATTATTATATAATTATTGTTATTAATTGTATTATTATGATTATTAATTGTATATTAATGGGTTTGTGAAAATTCGAGACCTTTTTTGGCGATTTCGTAGAGGTCTGGTGAGATGTTTGGCGTGGTGAAGATTCTTTCAAGTTGAGATTTCATGAGACTTGAGCGTTTGGGTTCGAGCATGGCGAACTTGAGAAGTTTAGTGCAGCATCTGGCTGAAACGTGAGGGTTAACGGGATCTACAGTGAGAATTGAGTCAGTCAGGAACTTGTAACCGTCTCCGTTCTCCCTGTGGAAGTTCTCGCCGTAGGTGAAAACTGTTACGAGCGAGTTGAATCTGTTTGGGTTACTTAGTACAAAGTCCTTATGACTCATCAAGTCCTTGACAGTATCAAGTGACGACTCAAGTTCTGAGACTGCCTGGGCTTTAAACCACTTGTCCACAAGTGCTGCGTCTCCATTTGCGAAGTTGTAAAAGTCATCAACGACTTTCTGGCGGTCTTGGAACTCCATGTGCATAAGTTGCACAAAGGCCATGTACTTGTCATTCATGACCTTAGCCTCGCTATAGTGTTTTAATGCTAATTCAACTGATTCCATGTCCCTCATACTCACCAGGAAGCTGAAGACTGTGTTCCTCAAAAAGCGCCTGGCCATATCTTCTTTTGTAAGTTCGTCTTTCTGACCCTCACGCAGTGTTAAACTTTTGTACATCTCAGTGAAAGTTGGTCTGAATGTTCTTCCAAGTTCCTGTTTCAGCTTCCTCAGGCAGGAGAATAGAAGCCCTGGGTCATATGGCTTCATTTTCGAGGCCAAGATATCCACGTCAGGCATACTCATGCAAAGTCCCTTCTCGTTGTGGTCCATGTCAGACTCCAAAAGCTTCTTGAAAGCCTCAAGATACGTCTTGGGAACCTCTGCAGAAGGGTCCTTAGTCAAATCTAACACCACTTTAGTGGCCAAACTCTGTGCTGCATTCCATCTGTTTAGTCCATCTGTATCGTATAACATTAGGAATAATAATTCCTCAGGTGACTGTTCATATTTTACCTTCACAGGTGCTGAAAAGCCTCTGTTTAGTGATAACACACAGTCTTCAGTCACTGGTCCAAACTCAAACTCTTGTTGCTCCTCTTTCAACTCCACCAGAAGATTTCCCACCAAATCGCCACCTGTTGATTTTCCTATAAGCCCAAGCCTTAAAGGAATGTGAAACGGCTGTTTAACTGGCTGTTTTGGTGTTGGTGGAGTATACTGTTTTAGCACTAACTTATACTTGTCATTAACTCTCTCAGCCTTTACCACTTCAACCACCGGTGTTCCACTCTGATAGTACCAACGCTCAAACTGTGTCAAATCCTTATTATTCGCATCCGCCATTGCTAGTCTGAAGTCATCACACGTCACCGCACTCAAATCGTGCCTCTTAAAGTACAAGTCCATTCCTTTTCTAAATCCATCCACTCCCAATAATGATTCATACATTCCTATTACAATATTATTCACTCAATCTAATTATTATCTATAGTTAAATTAATACTAAGTAGAAAAAATGAGTAGAAATACCTATAACAAATGCTCCTTTATCATAAACTGTTGGTGTATAAAAGTTATCCATTGAAATATAACTTTCAGGCCTGATTGGATGAGACATAGGTCCAGAGTCTTCAGGGAACTGGACAGACATAAGGTATTGTACTTCCTTTATCCTGTTACTGAGTGGGCTTGACATGTCTCCACAGAACTGGTGTTCTCTGAATACTGTAAGGCCTTCCTTAAGAGTGAGCTGGAACCAATCGCGGCATGTGACTCTGTTTCCAGTCCAGTTGTGGAAGTACTCGTGGCCGACGACACTCAGAATTCTAACAAACTCAGCATCAGTTGTGGTGTTAACATCAGCCAAAAGGAGAGCTGTGTTAAATATGTTAAGGCCTTTGTTTTCCATAGCTCCAAAGTTAAAGTCACGAACTGCAAATACGTGAAACTCGTCCAAATCATACTCACGGCCATATTTCTCCTCATCCCACTTCATCGCCTTTACTACACTCTCAAGTGCCCACTGGAGCTTTCCAACGTCCTCCGGTTCTGATGACAGTTGTACCAGCACATTTCTTCCGCTCATTGTCTTGAAAGTGGTTGAAATTGATGCCAAATTCCCAGCCACAAGGGCGAAAAGGTAACAAGGTTTGGGAAATGGGTCCACAAACTCTGCAAAGTGTCTGGTACCCAAGTCACCTGAGTCAACCCTATTCCCGTTACTAAGGAGAACCGGGTAAAGCTTCTTATCAGCTTGAACCCTTACTCTAAAGCTGCTAAGCACATCTGGCCTATCAAGGTAATAGGTTATGCGCCTGAAACCGTGTGGCTCACACTGAGTACAAAATGCCGCGCTACTCTTGTAAAGACCGACCAACTTAGTATTGTCCTTCGGGTTAATTGTGACATGCGTCTCCACTGTAAAAGTGCGTGAGTCATCTTTGGGTAAAAAGGAACTTGGCACAGTCATGTTCCCGTCAACGTCAAGAGTATATCCACTCACTGGAACGTTTTTAAGCTCGACTCCGTCCACTGCGACGAAATTGCAATTAAGGTCGTCGCCGTTCAAAACCAAATTCCCAGGCAAAGTGTTTGGTCGACGGCGCATCAATAGCTTCGACCTCACTCGAGTTTCAGTGTCCTCCAGGTCAAACTCGAGGTAAACATTCTCGACGTCAAACTCCGGAGGCTTGTAATCCTTCCGAAATATCTCCACAAACTTCTTCACCGGCTTCAACGTCACACTAGACGTCTCAGACTCAGTCTTAGTCTGGGTTTCAGTCGCGGTCATTGTCGAATAATCAATTTTATCACCAAAATAATCAATTTTATCACCAAAATAATCAATTTTATCACCAAAAAAATCAACTTTATCACCAAAAATTCCCTTTTCTTTAATTACACCTTTCCCGGTAAATATTGTAGATTGTGTACCAAGGGGAGAAATAACGTCTTTTACTGGAACAAGGGTTCTGGAATCCCTGGCTAAAATAGAAAAGTTTAATCTGGACTGTGTAAATAAACAGTTTGGAAATGTTTGATTTTTATTTATAAATGAGAATCTTCTTAGTTTTATCAAACTACGATTAGGCATAGAGTTCCCTTGCCCGAAACGACAAGATTCTGCTGTTAAACTTCTGGAAATATTTCTTGTTAAATTTGAGCAATTTACTATGTACAAACAGGCGCAAATCAAAGAAACACTGAGCAGTTTTTTTACAAAAAGTATGTGCATATGACTACCATTGAAGGAAGATTGTTAGACGATAATTTATATTTTGTGATTCCTAACATGTGTGGGGACCAAAACTAAGAAATTTACTCTTTTCTACTCATTTATCCCATATTTCATCACAAAATATTATATATACACTTAAATACACATGTATTTTCATAATATAATATACCGTTAAAAACATATTGTACACATTAAACGTTGGAGTGAATGTGTTAGAATCACTTAAGATAATCAATTGGTAATCTTACAGTCCACATTTTAGAGCCTGGAATGAGTAAAACCTTTGATTTTTGATAAATATAAAAGTGTAATCTCTTACTATTCATCATTACAGTTATTCCTTGAGCCTTTGTTCCTTGAGTTTCTGACTGTCTTTTTCCAAATTCTTCTTCACTCTCTAGATCTTGGCTATTTTGATAATATGAGTTCAAAATTGAACTTTTTACTCTTTGCCGCTTCTTACTTTTCTTATCAAAGTTGAAATTCACTGGCGTTACACCCAGTGAATCACAACTCACACTCCTTTGCTCATTTAACAGTGGGATGTAAAACACTATTGAACTCTTTCCCATATCTCTTTTTTCTCCCATTTGGTCTACTTTGGTCATTTTCTTAGTGATCTCAGAGTCACTGGCAACTGCTTCACCCTGAGAATTCGGCTGATAATTCAAAATAATACTTGATACACAAGCGTCGTTATATAAATAACCCCAAACTTCCGAATTTCCACCTTTACTCTCCTCAGAATTATCTTGTGTTACTGTGAACGGCTGTGAAATTGATACCGTTTTCAAATAAGCTCTGTCAAGTTTAGGCGCAATGAATGACAGAAACTTCAAGTATTTATTAAATGCGAAGTTTTTATACTCCTTTTGAGCGTCAAATGCTCTTCTCTTCTGCAAGTTGCAACGTTCACAAATTTCAGATAACAAATCCACCGAGTCACTCCTAACTTTTGAGTATAAAATATCCTTCAACATTCTGTGAGTAAATAAATCCGGATATCGCCTTATCGGTGATGTAAAATGTAAATACACAGGCAATGCCAATCCCCAATGCTTAACTCCCAATCCTCCCACATTCTCATCACTATCAACACTACTAGTAGTATCTACACTATTATTATTGGTAACATTATTATTATTGGTAACAGTATTGTGAGTGGTAACATCTCTATAAATAGGGGAATAGATGGCTTCTTTGAACTTTTGTAATACTGAAAAGCTTAGGGATTGGAATGCTGAAGGATCCATGTAATGTTCACATTTACTTAAAACTTCAGTAACATTCATCTTATCCACTTGGATAAGATTTTTAAGGTTCTTTGGTAGCATTTGTGCGATTAAGGACTTGACAGCCTTACTTGTGTCCTCATGAATTCTGAGAAAGTAAAGGTCAATTTTCTCTGAAATGAACTTCGCAACTTGAGTATTTGCAAGTAGCATCATCTCCTCTATCAGTTCATGGCTTTCTTTTGGTATCTTCTCAATTCTCAGAACGTAACGTCTGTCCAGTTTTCCCTTGTTATTCAAATATCTGTCAACTACCTCGTCAGACTTTTCATTTTGAGACGTAAGTTTGGGAATATGACACTTAATTGAGCCATCAATATCAACATGAACTGCTCCGAGTTGTTTTAACCTATAATACCTCAGTTTCTGAGATAAGTAGTAAAGCCTCACTAATGATAGCTTAGTCTCGTCACTTATGCCCAAATCCTCTATCATCTTTTCAAGATCCCTGAAACTGTACGAGGCCAAATCTAGCTCTTTTCCGCCCCTTTTGATGTTTAAACAGCCGTATAACATTGTTTTGGCATTATCGTATGTGAGCCTGTTCTTGCTAGTTATCGTAGATAAAACGAAATTTACATCTTTAATATACAAATCATTTCCGATTTTTTCACCTTCGCCTGACTCACAGACGTCCACAAACACTGAAAAACAAAGTTTTTCCTTCTTTGGAAGTAGTGAACACAAGTCTTCACTCAACTGCTGAGGCAACATCGGGTACACCAGATGTTCCAAATACACCGAAGTTGCCCTCGTTCTTGCATCCAAATCGACCAATGAGTTTTCCTTCACGAAATGACTCACATCTGCTACATGTACTCCAATTCTATACATAATATTGCCATCAACTGAATCTACTGAACTGGTGGGAATAAGCTCAATTGATAGTGCGTCATCCAAATCCTTGGCATCTTGAGGATCAATTGATATTACAAATAAATGGTTCATATCTTTCCTGTTATCCCATTTTGTCCTGATTCCGTCCTCTATCAACTCTTTTAAATTGGCCAAAACAGGCTCTGAAAACCCTTTCGGATCTAGGCCATGAAATAACATCGTTCCCTCCATCTCAGAATCTGGGTCACCTTTCTCTCCTATAACACGAGTTATATCTCCTTTCGGCTCTAATTCGGTCTTTTTCCATTCTACAAAACGGTTTATACATAAAATACTCTTGTCCAACTTTCCAATAGGGTCATCCGATTTATATGAATTTAATTTCGTAGTTATATCAGTGTTTAGATCAGATTTATATACTTTAAATGCAGGCCATCTGGTATCTCTCGGTTGACATCGCACATAATCCAATTTATTATCAAAAAACTCAGATAAGTTAAATGTTGAAACAAAACTTGAAAGGTTTTGTGATCTGCTCAGAATTTTTATTACTCGGCACTCTCCAGGCGTTTCTTTATATGCGATTTTACCACCTGGAGACTGTGATGGCATCGATGGCATTGATTTTTGTCTTCTTGACTTAATTGCAACAACACCATCCCCGTGAAATGCTCTATTCCTCGATATAAAACCATAAATCTTCAACTCACTCAATCCCTTCTTCTTAACACCAAATTGATCCTCAGACTCCTTTTGTACATTATTCAAATTTCCGTCTGTATTAGTTAGATTTATATTTGTATTAGATAAATTTACGTTTGTATTGGGTAGATTTATATTTGTATTATTGGTAGTTAATAAAAGTTTCGACTCGGAAGTGGCAAAAGCTGGAATGAAAACTGTA
>JAJHPJ010000096.1:0-25343 GCA_026724395.1 Theileria sp. buffalo | reverse complement strand
CAGAAATATAAAGTGGTTACGTTTAATATGTCACACGGTTATACATTTAATCCAGGCATTGATTGTAGTAAAATACAATTTAATGACCGTGTTATCTGGGAGAAAACTGATTCAAATAGACACCCGATAAAGGGTATTTATTTGAATCTTCGTCAAAATCAGTTTTATGTTGTGAATCATGAAGATAAAGTTATAGAAATTAATTTGAGAGCCGTTTCTGCTTAAGAAAACCTAAAAAGATTAAGTCTTTGACTTGATCACCTATTCATTTTTTTCTATAGAACTAAAAAACCAAATGTGGGTATACTGTGTATTCCACTTGTTTTTTGGTGTCCTTTTTGAGGCATAATAATAAGATGCTAAGAATTAGTTGTTTTGAAGAAATTTTAATGCAAATAAACTCAAATCTGGTTTATTCGCATTTACTCTTCTATGATTATTAATGTTTAATCATTTTATATTATGTTTTATGGTTTAAAGACACACTACACTACATAATATACTATAGTAAGATATGAATATAATTTATTGCATGTTGGACATTATTGTTTATATAGTTTGAAGCCTACGTAAATGAAATATTTTACATTAATTTAACTTTTAGGTAATTAAAAAAGTCCTTGTAAAATTTATTCTTGTTGAAAAATAGCGTATGGAGTTTGCTTGGTAGTTTAGTCCAAGTTAGATCAACCTCATCATTCAAGAGTTTATCGACCAAAGCCTCATCAAAATCCTTTAGGTGGCAATATGAATTTTTGTGTAAATTAACAAGCATCACTGAATTCTTACCAGTCCCCAATTCTGACTTATATTTCGGATCAACCTTTACAAACTGCAAATCTCTGTTTGACAGTAATAGGTTTGGTTTTTCTGTTTTCTTGGGGGTTGCTGTTCCATCGGGCTCAACTTCCTCAACTTCCACCTTCAACTCTTCTTCAGCTTCGTCAGGCTCTGCGTTCTTAGTCACTTCATTGTACATTTCATAATTCTTGTACATTTTGTGTAAATCCAGCTTTTCATTTGTTGTAAATACGCATAATCGTTCCTTTATATTATATTTACTGCATAGAACGGTCAAATCAGAGTCGGTTTCAAACATGTTCAACTAAAACATGATTTATTAAAGTAAACATAAGCATATTGTATTAAATATTTATAAACTTACAGTAAATAGTGTGTAGAATAATTTTTCCAGCTTCGTCAAATTACTTGTACTGTTGTTCAACATATACTTCAGCTCATTATTGACATAAAATCCTACAAAAAGTGTATCCTTTGATTCATTTAGTTTTTGTTTTGCTTCTGTATTCATGACTTCTTCTGCCAGTTCCTCCTTCACGTCACTACTTGTGTAATACATGTCAAGCACTTTGTTGAATCTCATACAGAAGTATTTTAAATTCAATGGAACATCCGCATCATTTCCACCCCTTTTATTATATAGTAAAAGTTTATTCTTCTTATTTACATTTTTAAATTCTTTATAGCTTTTAACGTGTTTACAGGTAAATGGATAGTTCTTTACAAAATAACCGCTCAATAAGTTTACATTATTTAACACATCATTTGGAAACAACTATAACAATTATTAATCATCATCAATAAATATTTTTTTTCTCATTTCCTATATTTATAAACTTACATCGTATTTATTATTATGTAACATCAGTAATGCTGGATAAATTTTAGGGTTTACATTTAGTTTCTTTAACAATTTCCTTTCCAAAAACAAGTTAATTCTTCCGAATTTAGCGAATTTTTGATATTTTGTAGCGAATTCATCCCAAAGTGATGAAAAAGCCTTGCAACGAGCGTTATCATCTGAGTATATTTGTACTACCCAGACGTTGGGACCAACCAACTCTTGATAATCTGAAAGCGTCAAGTTAACTGTTTTTGAGGGTATAACGTCAACTGTATATCCGCTTGTTTTGTCATATATTTCACGGAGATATGGGTTCACTAAAAAATCGTTAATTTATTAAAAAACCGATGAAAGATAATATTATCTAAATAAGCATTACATATAATCTTATATGCCTCTTTAATTTTTAAAAAGCGTTGTTCGCATTCCGCGCAGTCTTTATTCTTATCAGGATGCCTAAAAGATCATATTGAATGAAATATAAATACCATTTTAAAGACAATTCACGATATTTAGCCTTGATTTCGGAATCCTTGGCGTCTCTTGACACCTCGAGGATTTCGTAGATATTTTCGTCCATTTTCTTGAAATTACTGTAAGAATCGTGCACATCTTCGTAATATTTAAGAACGAATGCCACTAAAATATTCATTAAATCTTATTTGGAATTTAAATATTCCTTACACAACAGGACGAGGATCAATGTGGTTACAATAAGGTTTGATCGGAAGAAAGAATAAACCTTCCAGAACGGGGAATTAGTCTTGGATGGCTTGGCTCTGTTATGCTAAACAAATAAATGAAAAAATTAGGTTACCGATGATCTCACAGAATGTTTGTTTTTTCTCCTAAAAAATTAATTATTAAAGAAAAAAACTACTTACTTTGGGCTAGTCTCCATTTTCAACCAAGAATCTTAAGAAATAAATTCAAAAATGTCAATATTGAGGTATTTTATCCATAAATTTATTAAAGTTGTTTGTGATTACAGGCCTTATGAGGTGGATTGTCCCTCCCACTGTTCAGTTGTAATTATGGTTATTTTATTTTTTTAATGAAATCAGTTATATTGGCAGGTGGCCATGGAACACGAATACGTCCATTAACCCTTTCAGTTCCCAAACCTCTTGTTGAATTCTGCAATTGTCCCGTTATAGAGCATCAAATTCGGGCCTGCAAAAATGTATTACACATTATCTAAAACTCAAATTTATATATTTCTTATGAATTACTTTAGGCCGGGTTCGATCATATTATAATTGCTGTTACCGAATATCATAACATAATAGAACCAATTAAAAAATTGGCTGAAAAAGTAATTTATATATTTATTTTTATTTTTCCCTATCACTTCCAATTTTATTTATTATTTCTTCGTTTATATATTTTTTAGTATCACATACGTATCGATTTTTCAGTAGAATCCACTCCTTTGGGCACAGGTATTCCTTAATATTACGTTTATTTATGATTTTTAATAATAAATTTAATATTTCACTAACTTATCTATAGCTGGCCCATTGAGATTGGCTAAAGAGTTGATTTGCAGTGATGACGACAGTGATAATTTTGTAGTATTCAACAGTGATATAATTTGTAACTACCCACTTAAGGAATTATTGGATTCACATAAGAAGAACTCAGCCAAAGTTACAATTCTGGTACGAACCAATTGAATCCCACCTTTTAAACCTTTTCAGGTTACTACGGCTGAAAATAGCAGTGATTTTGGTGTCATATTACATGACGAAAATGGTCTGATACGATCTTTTTTGGAGAAACCAACCAACTCAACGTCAAACACAATTAACGCCGGTATGCAAACAAATCAATTACATGATCATTCAGGTGTTTATGTATTAAATAAAGAAGTTCTGGACCATATACCTCTGAAAAACTATTCCATCGAGAAACAGTTTTTCCCCAAATATCTAAAATATAATTCAAGTTATATATATAAATTAAATGGATTTTGGTAAGTTCTGAAAATATTTATACATTTTAATGAATAAGATATAATTTAAATTTAGGTCAGATATCGGTAAACCAACGGGATATTTAAATGGGCAGAATTTATATCTTTCACACCTCCAACAACTGGAGGCAAACACCAATAATATTGAAACTAATCAAAAGGAAAACGATTACAGTCAAATGCAAAGTCCCATGAATAGTTTCGAAACAAACTCAAGTTATAAATCAAGTGAAACTAAGATAAAGCAGCCTGTTCTAATTGTATCTTTTATTTACAAATTAACTATTTTTAAATCTCACAAATAATCTTTTTAGGATCCAACTTGTGTCATCGGGGATGGCTGTATGATAGGCCCAAACGTGTGTATAGGCCCAAATGTCGTCATTGGCGACGGTTGTAGAATATTAAATTCCACTTTATTCAGAGGTAAATAACAGATTAATCACCACATTAACTAATTAACTGATTGAAAATCATCATAAATATCCTTAGAGGTGAAGGTGGAATCTTACTGTTATATTGAGGATAGTATTATAGGATGGAAATCGCTGATCAAGCAGTGGGTAAGCACACATTGACATTTTCTCTATACTAAAAAAGACTTTGACTTATTATTTTTTAGTGTAGAATAGAAGGGTTGAGCGTTTTTGGTGAAAACGTCATAGTTGACGCTTCCTTGTACATAAGAGGGTCCATAGTCCTACCACATAAAACAATAAATTCATCAGTATATGAGGACGGACGAATAATAATTTAAATAAAATAACTTATTATGTTTTATATTATTTATTATGTTATTTTTGTAACCCTTAGTCTGTCAATTTCAATAAAGAATATCGGCCCGAGATTCCATTACTCTCTCGGGATTAATCGCACGAATTTATCAAATTTACGAATACAAAATGTAAATTATTATTTAAAAAATCTTTTATAGGAAATAGTAATTTTTAATAAGAATCCCCCTCCCAATTGTAAACTAGAAGTTTTTGGCAAAAATAACAATATCTGGATAATTACTTGGATCGGTCTTCCAGGAACAATATACGCAGGAGAAGAATATAAAATTAAGGTTATACTCCCAAACGGATACCCACTAAAACCACCAATTATTTATTTCCTTCAACCAAGTAAGATTAAACACACTACTCTAGATGCCATCCTTTTTTAGCTCCTGTACACAAACACGTCTATTCAAATGGAGATATATGTTTGAATAGTATCGGACATGATTACATTCCATCAGCTTCTATATCCAGTTTCATACTCTCTATAATCTCTATGCTTTCATCTGCTAAGGAAAAGTCATTACCAATCGACAATCACTTACGTAACTACCAAATTCTTCATATTATCAACTCTAGATACTAGAATTATACATTCCCTAACCAATTAATTTCAATAATACTTCTGACACTTAAGACTAATTATTATTTCAGATGTGGATTTGCCACCTGGTACCTCAGAAGGTGGATTTCTATATCATGACGACAAATGTTAAATAAAATGTTTAATTTTTTACCAGTTTTACTTCTTTTTATTTTAAAAATTTCAGATTCATACCATATTAATCTACATAACATACAAACAATACCGAATCTAGAACTTCTAGGATCAAGCTATAGTATCTTCAACAACAATGCAAACAATGGTAAAAATGTAAAGAACGGTCCTAACAATTTAAAAAGTGAAGGTATGAGTGAAAAAGATGTACACACTGGAGAAGGCAAACACAACGTAATTGACGTGACTAACCTGAAGAACTCAGTGATTGATATAAAAATGATGAATAAATTAAACAACACTTTAGAATATGTTCATTCAGATAATGTTTATATACAAAATTATCCAAAATGTGAAATATTGAATGAAAACAAACTCAAGGACGAAAAAGAAGAAAAAAGTGAAATTTTTACTAAAAAATCAACGGAAGATAACAATGCTGTCAATACAAAAATTATTTCCTGCGCCAAATTTATAATTGGATTAAATAACATGTAAACGACTTAATCTACACATTTTGCTTTAGAAACAGATTCAACAACAATTTCTTATCAGATTTAAAGAAACTCAGAAATAACTTGTTTTCTTGCGGAAAAATTAAAAAATCCAAGAATTTGATGAAAGATTGCGTCATTAAAGAATATAAAAAGTTCTTCGAATTATACGGCACACACTATATCATAAAAATAGTTTTAGGTTTAACCCTTTTAAATTTAGCTTTATAGGTGGCAAAATCGTCATTGATGAGAATGTTAGTAGTGATTCGAGTTCAGAATCCAAGAATTTGGATATAAATTTGGGAGTTATAAGGTACCTTGACAAAGGCTCCGGCTCTAACAATTCAAATTTGAATAACAACAATATCAGCATTTTCGGAGGTACAGTTTGGGACGGTAACTGGTACAATGAGCTAAAAACTGACCCTGTTCCTATAAAATTTACTCTGGCCACTTATAATGAAATATTTAAGAAGTACAATATTAGCTACAAACATTACATTAACACTCTCAAAAAACACCTTTAAGTGCTTTAAAAGTAGTAGATGTATGAATTTGATAACGTCAAGTACCTCACCCATTTATACGATTTATTATTATTATTAACATTCAAATACTTTATCTAAATTTGGGAATTAATAGACTCGTTACACTCACCTTGAGATTTGTTATATTGTACAGTGGAACCTCAAATACCAGGTTAATTGGACCAAATTGCTTCATGTTAACTTTAGTATTGAATGCAATTTCGGAATTCAGGGCCACTTCACTTGAGCCCTAAAAAATAAGTTTAAAACTTATTTCCTTACTTGAATATTCTTTATGTTCCAGGATATGGAATTATTCTCCAATTTGTATTCCGATACCTATAAATTATTACAGAACTAAAAATAAAGCCCATTATATATGTTTAAATCCATATAAATAGTTACTTGTTGAAAAAACTTGGGGTTCACTGACATATTAATGGTATTGACATGGTTTGGAAGTTTACACTTGAGAAGGAAAAACGAGTGAACATTTAGAGGTAAGTTACAAGCGACTTTTATTGACAAATATACGCTATTTTCAGCATTGTTAACAAGTTGTGTTTTTATATCAAATGGTAAATTAATATTTTTTAGTTTGTAATTCAAGATAGTGTACTCGCCTTCTTTCGGTATAAATTTCATGACGTTGTTAATCATATCCACATCACTGTCAAGATTATAATCTTCGATCACTAGCTTCCTTTCAAATCTATCATCCATTTCAAAACTTTGAAATCTATGCAATTGTTCTCCATGATCTTCAAAATTCCCGACTCTATCAATACTACCAGAATTAAAGCTACTATGTGCGAATTTATTACTATAATTTGGAATTTGTTCCAAATTTTGATTACTGGAAAGCGGATTACTCAACTCCGAG
This sequence comes from Theileria sp. buffalo, assembly GCA_026724395.1. Lineage (NCBI taxonomy): Eukaryota > Apicomplexa > Aconoidasida > Piroplasmida > Theileriidae > Theileria > Theileria sp. buffalo. Next base: position 18,316 of record JAJHPJ010000096.1, on the reverse strand, counting down.
TCATTACTTGTCCGGGAAGTGTTATTTAAAAATTGGATATTATTTGAAATGTACAGTTGTATACTCGGAGATCCTTTTAAATATGACTTGATTTGTATTTGTCCTTCCACTGTTGATTTTATATCACTACCTAGTTTCGCATTAACTTTCTCAATCACATCCACGAAAATTTCATTCTTGTTATTTGGGTTTATTAGTGACTTATTACTAACCACAGATGGCAACATGTTACGGTTACTAGTCATTGGCTTAATCTAAAAGTGATTAAAATAACTTTTAACTTTACGTTATCTGTAGTCACTGTTGAGGTGTTATATATCTTCTGCTTCAGCTGATTTATACTTATACATTGTATATATCCATAATCCAAGATCTCGTCAAGTATCTCATACGCCAACACAAAGTTCGATTTTATAGTTTCTTCGTTCAATATTCCGATAAAATCCTGAATATTAATTTGTTTACTATATATCAACTTAATATTACCTTTAAATAATTTGTAATTTTGTTCAGCAACTCCATAACATACGAGGGTGACGTTATATATCTCGTAGTCATCACGAAGTACAAATTTGATCTTCTAATATAGAAATATAACATTCCTTCCAGTTCAAAAACGGGACCGACATTACTATTTTCCTTTAAATACGTATAAAAACTCTCGACATCTGAGATAACAATTATATTTTACTCAAGAACTCACTTTTGGCAGTCTCATTACGTAAATTTCTGGATAAAAGGACATCTCCTGCGTGAGAAATGATAAAAAATTGCGATATTGTCATTTTTTTTGTAATAAAAATACACATGTGTGGTGATTGGAAGCTTCACACATTAACACTTGTAATTTTTGTATGATTTGAATATTCTAACATTTTTTACAATTTAAATTAACTTTTTTTAATTCAACATTTTTTTCAAATTCAGACGTTGATTTTTTATTTTTATTTATTTCTTATTTAAACAACTATTATCAACTTTCTCCATTAATTTATCCTTAATTTTACCATAACTAAGTTTTATTTATTTATTTATACTTTATCTATATAAATACATATTTATGAATGATGGATTAGTTAACGGATTCCAAGTACAACTTGGTTGTACTGATGTTATTCTCTAATTTTTTGTTTTAAAATGCTATAAAACTTATCAGAACCATGTAAAATATACTTATAAATTATATATCTGAAAAGATCCTTGGCAAGTACTCAAAAGTACTTAGCGCATTAAACTGAATTTAAAGATTCTATCACATTAAGTAAATTATCTATAAAATGGAAAAAGTTACTATAGATGAGACTAAAAAATTAAAATCCCGTACCGAGAGTACGGAAACAATGGATGGAATTCCAGAACTTGAAGGAGATTCTGAAACTAGAGTTTGTTGGAGTATTACAAACAGGCATATAAAGATAATCATAGCAATTTTATTGTTATTATTTGGCGCTTTGTTATTAATAGTGACTTCTTACGAAATTTTAAGTTACAAGGAAGAGGCGAGGAAAACAGAAACCGTAAGTTTTAGAAAATATAATTTATTTTTAGAGAAAATTGGTGAATCAGGAACTGAACAAACTGGAAGTAAAGGATCAAATGACGCTGAACAAAATTATTAATAGTCACTTGGAAGATTTAAATGAAGAATCAGAACCCGATAAAATACACCAAGATATCTCAGTAATTCCAGAATCTAGGGAGTTGAAAAAAGAAGTGGTACCTGACCACTATGAGAGAGATGCTCATTCGTTCACTTTAAACACATCAACTCCTTATATGAGTTTCAATGAATTGGAGTACAAGAAAATCTCTTACAATTGCTATAGAAAGGATTTCTTCAGATACAACATTAACGGCACAGGAACAAACATGAGATTCATAGCAAAGAGCTCCAAAATTCCATGGGGTTCCAGTGAAAATAGCGGAAAGTGTGCAACTGGTTATTACTGGATTTACTACACACCAGAAACTAGAACAACTAAAATTTATTCAATGGGACCATACTATGGTCACCATGAAGTAAAGATGATCGAAACTTTGTTCACACCAATGGACAAAGAAGGATGCTTAACTCTTAATGGTTGTGTGCCTCCAATTGATGCTGTTAGAAAAGATTATGACTGGGATGAGGAATATAAGTTTATAAGAAGAATGGCATACATAACTGCAGAATCCTCGAAGTTCCAAGATATTGTTGAGTTCCAAAAATTCCTTGATAAAAAAATCAAAGATGAAGTAGAATTGTACGATGAAAAAATCCGGATTCTAAGTCACGATCCTGAATCAGTTCAACACTACAGTACACTTAAAGAGGCGACACACTGTGTTTACTCAATTTAATCTACATTTTTTGTAATTTTAGGGAGAATCAAGCATTCAATAATATATTTAATGTGTATATTTATTATTAGGTTTGCACACATAAACGTGAAAATTTTCAAAAGAGATTTATGTTTGCATGGAAATAAATTGGTAAATATCCTAATTCACCCTATATTTGTTTTATTTTACTCTCATCCAATAGCTAAATACGATTGTGTGTGGGGTGGAATCATTTAACTGTCTCAGCAAGGAGTTGGTTCAGACCTTTAATTATGCCGATCTAGTGATATAGTTTAGAGTCTCAAAATCCATAACAACCCTTGTCCAGTATATAAGCCAGTTTATAATCAAAACAATTCATCAACCATTATCGCTTGATGCTACATTGACTAATTTTTCACATTAATCTGTAACATTCTAGTGATACAACGAGAATATAACGATGGTGGACGATTCGGAACAAACTGGAGACAAGTCATTATTGGATATGAAGATGAAGGAATTTGAGAACGCTAAAACTTTATTGATATCCTCCAAAAGGCCGAAGGCTTTCCTAATAAGAACAGCCTGCGAATTATTGGCGGGCGGCACAGAAGTTTTAATACTTAGTGCATTAGGGGATGCTATGGGTTTGTGTCTCCAACTCCAAATGTTGCTTGTGTCAAAGAATGCGGCTACAACCTTCAGAATCGAGACACTATTGAACAAATGTACAAGTGAGAAAAGCAAGAATCCATTCTACATCCCAGGATTACTCGTTTTTATGAGGAAACACCCTGAATTCAAGGGTTCGAGGATATCACCAGGATATATAGTCTTCTCACCAAGAACGTCAACTTTCACACCATTATACGACCCTGAGCCAGCCGAGTTTGTTTTATCGGTAAACTCAGGAAATCCTGAGTTTAAAGTTGGTGGCTCGGGAGTTAATGGAGCATTCGCCACACTTTTAGGAGAACTCGGACATGATTTAGGGTCCTACACATCACTGTTCAAACGACTTGCTGAAGAAGCCAGAAAAAATAATAAGTCTGACGAGAGTCAACACGTAGCATATGAACACGAACCCAACTCACAGGTCTTGTTTGCTATGTGCCGTTTGCCAAATGACCCATCTTATTTTAAGCTTCCTAACGAGGGACTAGTATTTGTAACCTTGTTTAACAACAAATACCCATTTACGAATGTAAGTTGATTATTTCATCTATTAAAGCTTTTTATAAACACATTTAGGATCACAATTTGGGATTTGTTTATGTTGTTGGTCCCAACGGGGCCAACTATGATGTTGACGGTTTCTTAGAATCCGTACATAAGCTGGGAGATAATTTGGTTACTGCACTTTGCGATTATAATGGAATGGCTAAACGAGAAACCGCAAAAAAATTACCTAGAGTAACACTATGTCGTTTGTGCCTTGTTAGCGGCGGTGTATACAAACATAAAGATGTTACAAAACTAGATGTTGCCAAGTCGTTATTAAATGTAAGTCAATAACTATGTACAACATTTTGTATTCACATTCAACTTATGCCTCTGATAATTATTGTTTTAGGGCATAGCAGAGGGATATAGGCATGGTCCTACGCCAAGATTCAACTTCGCATATGATGAGGATGTATTTCGTATAGTAAGTTTTCCCAAATACCCAATTAGTTAACTTTAATTTAGGCGTGGTGTGAGACGACAGGGTTAAAGGCGACTTTGCCAGAGTAGATAAAGGATGATATAGATTAAAAAAATCGTGTTAAATAGATAATGTATTTTATTTATTTATATTTTCGTCTTACATTACTTTTTCCTTCCTTCTATTTTTCATTCTAAATTTGTTTGTTAATTAAGAGTTGATGGACAAATTGGTAATTTTTAATCTTCCATTTTATTTATAGACGTTTTTAAACAAGTTGGAGAAGTATTTCTTCAGCTATGATCAAGATCTGATTTTTTTCACTGAGGTGGAACTCTTGAGGTCCCAATGTAGAAAAGCTCTACAAGGTCAAAACACATTTCAGTCATTTTAACTTAGAAATGATAAATTTTAATGAAGATGATAAGAGAATGCACTGGATTGTAATTGTTAGACAAATGATCAACATTTGCAACAATTATTACAAACCTCACAACAAGGACATAGAAATAGAAGTAAATGACACCAAAATCATACTTGGCCATAAATATATCATTTCATATGAGTTTTATGAATTTATTTTGTACTTGACCAGGGATGAAAGTCTCAAGGAAACGGTAATCTTGACAATAAGTGAAATAATAACCAACATCAAGAGCTCTCTACATAATATAAGTAACACATTCTTAGATCTCAGAAATATCTCTCTTTTATTTCTCTATCCATTCATTTACAGAAGATATGAGTTCAACTTATTTGCTAAGCGAACTTCTTCTATTGATAGTTGGAGTCAAAATGAGTTTCATAACAGAATGTAAAAATTAACTTAATTTATATTTTTAGATTTAGCTCTAATAATTAATATTTTCGAAAGTTTGACAAGGGAAAATAATTTCAAATTTGTAAATGTACATGAAATCACAATACACCTGAAATTGATAATGGATTTGGTGGAAGATTCCATGATAAAACAAAATGTAAAAACAACAATCAATATTACATAATTACAATTATTTATATATGTATTTCATAGGATGTGTTACTCAATAAGGACTCGGAATTTAGAAAAAAATTGGAAGATTTATCAAAAGTAAATAACACTCCTATTCACATTATTTAGTTGATTGATAAATGCCCGATTCTAATTTCAATACAATTTGAAAATATAAAAAGCAAAATAATAAATTATGATCGGGTTCACAACGTTAATACGCCATCCTCTATAAATCAATTAATATTTGATGACCAAACACCTTTTAATTTAAAATTGATTCCTAATGAATCAATTAATTGTGAGGAAGTTGTAGATTTAACAATGTTATAAATTTCAATTTAATATACTTAAAAATGTATGGTTTATTGAATAAAATTAACATACCTAAATTCCGTAATTTTACAAGATTCTATAATATACAAAATACCATAATAAATCGAAACAAAGTGTTATTCCACCAATGTAATGGAATATTTAATCAAACCAATTTAATACACAGAATAAAATGTAACATAGATGTTAACAATAATTTGTTGAAAACTAACAATGTAAAGACACATATCAATATGTTCTCAATAAAAAATACTAAACGCTATACAACTACCAACTCTAAAATAAATGAATCAAAGAATAATACCAGCCCTTATAATAATCTGGGTAAAGGTCCATCTTTTACTGGAAATCAGCTAAATAGATTTTCTAATTTTCAGAATGGAAGTAAAAATGGCAATTTAGATCATAAACTAACCCATAATAACTTGAACCTTAATAATGGTGGAAAACCATTTGGTTCGGAACACGTTCTGGAAGGCGATTCTGTAACTAGCGGTGGTAAGAAGAAGAGATTCCAAAAATTCCGACAATATATGAGTAAAAGTAAGCGTATGAATAAATTAAAGTTATATCTGAGTAATAGCAAAAGTGTAAATAAACTAAGGTTATATCTAAACAATAGTAAACGGCTTAATAAACTAAAGTTATACCTAAGTAACAGTCGACGTTTGGAGAAGCTAAGAGTTTATATACTTAACAATAGGCAAAAGTTAAAAGGATTAACAAATAATGTCAAAAGGCGTGAAAAACTAAGATTGATGAGGTCCAAGTTCAAGGAAAAATCTCTGGCGGTAAGATTTTAATTATCTTTTGTAACCATGATACTAATTATTGTGTAGTTCAGACTAGGAGCTATGTTGACCCTGAAGCGTTACGGGAAAATTGGAGCTATGATATACTTCGGGTAAGCTTATTATGGCCTTCATATATTTTAGTGTTTATGGAGTTACACTGGCTGGCATGAATGCAATCGTTTTTATGAACTACTTAACTAGCGAAGATGTTAGGAAGGCCCTAAATTACCTGAATATTACCTCAGTGAAGGTCCCAGATGTTGATAGTCCCTTCGCAAAGTTCACCGTAGCATATATCGCAACAAAAATAGTCGAACCGCTTAGGTTAGTAGTGTCGATTCTACTAACAGTCACATTCACAAAATTGTTTAGAAAATAATGTAAAATAATGTAGTTTTTTTATTTACGTTGAATCCTAATATTTCACACACTATAATACTGTCACCAACCTACTCGCACCAACACTATTTTTAACTTTCTAGATCATATTTGTTTGTAATATAGATTTTTAATTTTATTTAATAATGGAAGTTGCAAGTTTGTCACAAAATATAGAAGAATATTTCGATAAAAGAAATTGCTTAACCAATGATCTGAACTACTACGAAATTCTTGAACTAGATTCGAGATGCACAAAGGAAGATATACGCCGATCATACTATCATTTTGCACGAATTTTCCACCCAGACAAGTATTCAATAATTCAACAAATTCCATGATCTTCCTAACCTAAACAATTGTTTTATAGGTGTAACAAAGATGAGTATTTGTTTTTTTTTTTTATCGGACGAATATAAAAGAATTATATACGACATTAAACATGTAGCAAGTAAAACAGAAGAACCAAGTTATGAAATAAAGAAGGAAACACTAGAAAATGTTTATGATTTAGTTCGCCAAAAATATTTAACTTTTTTGCAAGAAAAAGCTTCTATGTATTTAAATATTTTATATTATCAATATAAGAATCAAGGTATTGAATTTTAGAAAAATCAATAAATGTTTAGGTTTAATTATAAAAAAGGCAATATTTGGAAACCTAAATTTATCAAAACCAGATAACTTAAATCCTCTGGAAACAATAGAATTAAAACATTTGAAGGGACCGTATATAGATGTAACTGTTCAGTTACAGCTCCTGGTTCAAAATGGAGTTCTCCATTTGACGAATAGCACATCATACGCATTTTTGCCAGGATTCTATAACCCAATCCACTTTGTAAATAATTTTAAATTAAATTAAATAGTTGTTTATTAAATAGGCCGAATTTATAATAAAATAAATTAACTTTAATGATTCAGGATAAAAACGGAGCTACAGAGTCTCAATTATACATATTATATTTATTTAAAGTTCGTTTTTAAATATTTATATGAATTTCATAAAAAATTCCAATTTTTCAGAACAAAGTGCACGAAGTGACAATAAACGACAAGAGTAACCTGTGCCTGCCAATGAAATCGCATTTAGTATATGGAAATTATATAAAAGGGCCATTCTCACCAAGTAATTTATCCTTGCTTAATATCTGAAAAAATACATATTTGTTATTTACACATGGGGATAAGATTTGTTTATATTGTTAATATTCCCTAATATGGCGTCGAAATAATGGCCAAAGCAAACCAATCGGATCCTAAAAATCTCATATCGGAACAAGTAAATACCCATTTAAATAAATTCAAGTAAGATAAAGTAAAAGTAGTCATCATTTCCAATAGATACCTGCACAAAAATGTATTGAACAAGGAATCATCGAGGATAGCATCCTCAATGCAAGTGGTCGACGCTTTAAAACAGCTAGCAGAATATTTGATATGGGAAGATAGGACCGATCAAGATTATATCTTCGAGTAGGATTCAAACTAATATATGTCACTGATTTTTAATTTTAGATACTTCTGTGAGGAAAATATCATGGATTATCTAACAGGAGTGTTATGCCGGTCTACATCCAGAACAATAAGAATACAACTTATACAAACATTGTCAATGTTAATACACAATATCGGTAAAAAAAAAACTTTGTGTAAGAATATATTTATTTTCCAACAATTACACCTGTTCATGTTGTTTTAGACTATATACTAAGCAATAATTATTTGAACGAGCTGATATCAGTCCCAGAAATGTACAGCGGAGGGGACATAAGCAGCTGGACAGTTTCACTACTAAAAACAATATCATCGATACTAGATGAATCAACAATAAAATTCTTTTTCCTACAAGTAAACAGTCAAAAAATTATATTTTAATAGAAAAATGAGGCGTTTCCATTACTTGATAAAAGCTTGCTATTCCTGAGTAGCCATGATAGTATGAAGAGAGCACATTTTATGACAATTATCCTCAATATATTCAGAGGTACCAATCAACCACATACCAAAATATTACATTTATTTATAGTAAATGACAAAGATGTAAATGACTACATTGTAAACAAATCTGAAATATTGCTAAAATTAGTAAGTGAGACTTTCTAACCCAGATTATATGTAACTTTAGGTCTTGTATTTAAAGTACTGCTGGTATCGCTTGAACAAATACTATATTAAATACAAATCATTCAGTAATACCATTTTAAGTGAGAGACTATTCATTAAAATTAACTTTCAGGTGAGTCAAATGATGTGTTATGTTTCATCGAAGAGTTGATGGATTTGGAAATTGAAGTCATTAACCAGGTATTTTTGTGATGGAGACATTTATTTTTAGAGAATACTTTATCTTGTGTTTGTAATTTGCTTCATACCTCTGATTAAAAGACTAGTCAACGTTGACGTGAACATGGAGAAACTTTCTGTAGATATCGGTTCATCTCCAAATTACAGTGATTTGTACAATAAATTATCAAACTCTGTAGGGTTATCATTTTTTTATATTAATAATAAAACATTACTCTTTAATACAAACAGTGCTGATACCACGCCAAACGTAAACTTACAAAACCAATCTTCCTCTCCAAACACAAAAACCAAACCCCCCTCTAACGCAGTTAATGACAGTGAGTCAAAAGTAGTTGAAGAAATTAAAACAGAAAAGAATGAAAAAATCTATTTACTCAATAACTACGAACGTGATAACTTCGATATTGTTAATGACTTTGATCTTGATGAGGGAGAAGATTTGACCATAAATGAGGTTATATATCATATATTGGTGACTGTAGTAATTAACAGTAAAAGAAAAGAGTTTGTTAATCCCTTAACATTACTATTATTTTCACCAGTTATACCACAAAATTTGTTATCCAGCATAACACGAAGTTCACCTGATGAAAAAAATACACATGAACCAAATAACACTAATTCACCACAAGTTTCGTCCATAGTGACAACTCCAAGAAATTATAACCCGGTTGAAGAAACCTTCGAATATAAAAACTATAAAATAGATGAAGGAAATGTTCAAATCTTTCATTTGTTATTATCGTTCAATGAATTTATTAATAATCTCAACACATCAAAACATGACTTACATGATTTTACCAATGATAGTGCCAAGTATGAAAAAGGGGAATTTGAGGCTGATAAGTCGTCAATGACTTTAGGAGATAGTTCTGATAAACATTGTTTAGATAATAGTAATAATAAAACTGTTATGAATGTAATAATGGGCCTATTTATATATGACGGATTGAAATCGTTAAGGTATAATAACGACAATACTAAGATGTTTAATTTGCTAAAGCTGCTAATTCACTTACAGAATAAGGTTTTTAGTTACCAAAAAAGTAAAAATACTGAACAGTGTAACATGATGATGGTATTAAAGAGCATGCTTAACAATAATGAGATTTATCTGCAATTATTCAATGTGATCAGTATCAATATGACAAATTTTAACTTCAACATCTTGGTTTTAAAACTATACAACTTTTTGCTGCAAAATTATATCAATTTCAATACAAAAAACGAGAATAACGCGAATTTAGTAGATAATAAAGAAATTAATAATTTAAAATTAGAAAACGATGTAGAAGATAAAGGCGAACACAGTGTTAGGGATGTCGATCAAGGAGCTGATTTAGAACCTAATAGGCCTGATTTTGGAGTAGTCGATAACAGTAAAATAATAAAAATGGATTCTTTGATCGATGAAATGAAGTTCCACCTAGACATAGTGTATAACATAATTAGAATGTATATACTAAATTCAATTGAGTCAACGACAACATTGTTGTATTTATCCATTTTTTACGTTGAATGGATCAAATATATTAAGTTGTACTATAGTACATTGAATTTTACAGTTAACGATATCATGTTCATTGATGAAAATGACAATAAAGAACAGGAAGTTACCAACGCAAAACACGAAGTTGTTATCAATTATTCGCCCATTAACATATTCAAGAGATACATCATGGTAAACAAAAGCAGAATATATATTTATTTTAGATGATTTTGATACTAAAGGAATTGTACAATATTATAAGTGTTAACATAAACAGCTTTAAAAAGAATGATAGAAAATACATCAAAGATATTAATGAGACGAACGACTACATATATGAATCATGCCCACTATTTTACAACCAGTTGGATAAATTATACATAAAAAACACTCAAATCAAATTAGGTACTATAAACTCTTAGATATGTTTTAGATATTCCTTAATTATCCCCTAAATATTCCATAATATATTTAATTGATAATTATCCTCATAGATAGTCAATAAATATTCACAGTTTAAATTTTAAATTCTGGTAATTTATTTCACAACGTAGGAAATGTGATAAATATAGTCGACGGTGACATCAACTTTTTCAAGTGCCTTATTAAAAATAAGAACGAGCAGGTTTGAGAAATGAAATTCAATACTTTACTTAGAGAAATAGAATAATACTGTTACATGATGTGTTTTTTATATTAGCCAAAGTTAAAAGAAGTCACGGCAGTCATAATAATCAGCATAGAAGGTTGAGTAACAGCTTTGATGAGTCAGATAAGGAAAGTGTGAACATGGAAATAACGTAATAATCCAACTATTTAAATTTATTTTTAGATGCGTGCATTTGTTGTGGAATTGTATTATTAAGAAAATCGATAAACAAAACAATAAATTTAATATTTTAATCTCATGGCACCCCAAATTTAAGAGTCTAACTCCAACAAATAGGTAATTTCATTTTTAATAATTTAATTAGGTGGAATGAGAATATAAATGTAATGACCAGCGAATTTGATGTGATATTCAATGATATAAACGATTTAAATGCAGTTTTAAAGTTACATAATAGTAATAAGAAGAACCTGTCAAACAACTCATTACTGTCCTTACAAGATTACTTATACAACTAATATAATATGTTTAGCACATGATCAGTATTTTTTAATATAAGATTACTTATACAACTAATATAATATGTTTAGTACACAAATGAGTAATTTTTTACAAAATTAGTTTAAAAGTTATTTATATTTATAATTCAAGAATATATCAGGGTAGCATGGATTTTCCCATTGGTCGTATTTGGATAAGAACTTAGGCCTTGGATAAGGCTTGAGAGGAGGATTAACAAGACCGTATTTATCAGTAAAAGCAAAAGACGATTTAACTCTACGCCAAATCAAAGCAGTGTTATCCTGAATACTAGTAACGTGTTCAGTTCTATACCTCCAGAGATCATCCCTTAGTAGTTCGTCAGGAGGCTCAGGAAGAACATTGACAAGTTTCACGTTCCTAGTGATGTCGTGTGTGTATTTAACGCGGCCTGAAACCAAGGAGAATAAACTGGTGGTTTTTGTAGAAACTCCAACATTCTCGCCTGGATAAATCTTAAAATGGCGATTACGAGTAACATTAGGGTTATGTGCGATAAATTTGCGTTGTTTAACTAATAATTCACCGGGCCTAACATATTCGGCAGAAAGGCGTTTCATCCCAATGTTAGCCTTCTTACTCTGACCAGTAGGAGATCCCCTCGAAGGCCTTCTGTAAGCAGAAACCTTGACAGTTTTAAATCTTGACTGAATTCCATTGAATTTCAAGGATTCTATTGAGTTTACTGAAGATTCCAGATTAACACCATTCAATATTGTTGAAAGCAGTGAATTCTTGCAATTTGTTAGTATAATTTTGTTAAATGAGCCTATCATTATTAAAAAATTTATAAGAATGTTACAATTATATACACATTTTAAAAATATATTATGATTATAAATTTTCAAACTGTTTGACCACCACAAGTGGAACTCTCTTTTGGGGATACTCTTCGGCTAGTGATAACTGTTTAATGGTGCGATCAGGGGGTAAATAATCTCCAAAAATCTTAAAAGGACTTTTACCAGAAGATTTAGAATGTTCATCTGAAAGTGAATGATTTGTGAAGCCATCCCGCGAGGGTTGAGAAAGACTATGTGTAAACTCTAGATATTCAGAATGGCCCAACTCGCGTTTAGATTTTGGAATGTAAACACCTTTACAATCAAAAGGAAGCCACCTGGTATAATTTTGGACATTTTCTTGGTTCGGGATCCCCAAAAATGACAAACATGTGCTTACTACCTGGAGAGGCTTCTTGAATGATAAAAGATGGTCTGAATTTGAGAAGATTATGGTATGAGAATTAGTGAATAATCTGGAAAGTTCGTCTGCACATTCTGGAGGTGTTAAAGTATCAGAATCTCCAAACAAAATCAGAGTTAACTTTCCCATTCCTCCTACTCTTCCATACAGTTCACGACTACTCCACAGTGGCATTCTATTAACTATTCCAAGAAGATTTGAAATAGCCCTTCTTGTAACGAAAAGTGTCCACAACATACGGTTTAACATAGGGTTTAGTTCTGTGTTAGCATCAGAAACTTCGTCGACCGATATACACTGATCAGTTTCGGAGCATTCATCTAAATTTTCTAGAGATTCATCCTTAAATTTGGTCTTTGGAGTTGTAACACGTCCAGCAAAGCAGCACTTTGAAACGCACATCGGAGTGCAAGGTATGCAACACTGAATGTATTTTAGAAAAACAACCCTCATTGGTTTTCTTGGTATTAACCCCGCTGGAGAAATTAAAATTAGTTTCTCAACTAAATCCGGATGTGTTTCACAGTATGAAGCTGCTAAGCAGGCTCCCATAGACATTCCGATAACTGATAATTTTCTACCAGTATATCCCAAATAATCAATAACTTCGTCAGCTTGGTCTACATAATATTTAGGGGAAAAAGTATTCCCGAATACTTTATATTTAGGGTAAGCACTTAATCCATGCCCGTAAAGATCTAAAAACAATATTTATATATATTACATACCAAAAGATATGACTCTGAATCCATTTTTGGATAAAACACTTTGATAAATTGAGAATGTAGTATGTGTAGCATTATATCCATGAAATGTTAAAACCTATGAGATTAATTGTTCTAAACTTAATATATAATATCAATAATTAAATAAAAATAAGTGATTATCAGACTCATGAATAATAAATTACAGAAAACTTACCAAACTTGCGGACGGATCTCCAACTACTGAATAGTTTATTGGACCATATTTACCATTAAAAATTTTCCCCTTTACATATGGGCATTTTAAATTACATTTTAGGAGCCATTTTGGTATCTTATATCCATTTTCTATGCACCATTCTATGGAAGGCTCAGTTTCTACTTCAGATGAGTTAGATTCATCGACTTCACGAGGGTCGATTGAATCTGACATAATTTTAAAAATAAAAAACCAAAATTTAAATTGAAATTAGAAGTGTTACAAAGGTCAAATGAATCAGCTTATGCATACATTAGTGGTGTAAAGCATCATGCAAAAAGATAAAAAATAATTTTAAAATTTAAATACACATAAATATGGTTCAATTTAACTTTAAATTACTATAATTTATATTTTTATCACTCGTTCAAAATCCAACAATTCCATCACATACATCTTCGTTTTGAGTCGAGACGATTTCATCAAGTTTAGAAAAATCTTCAGAAATTTTCTCGTAGTTTGAACATTCCCTTAAATTAATTGTTGGATTATTTGAGATTATCTGGTAAATTGGAGTATTGCTTTCACCCTTTAAATATTGAATAATACAACACATTTTAACGTTTCTGAAAATTTTCAAGCAATTCAACTCCCCAAAAACGTCTGATAAACTTATGAATGAAACCTTCCTTGCTATATTAATTTTGTTATACAGGTTATCCACTTCAATAACAATTTCCTTTATGTTAGTTTTCTTAATTTTCTTTAAAGACTCTGTTAATAAATTAAAACTCGTTACAAAATATGTTTAATTAGTATAAAACCTCTCAGGGTTTTCTGGCTCCTTTTCCTGATACAGTGAACAAAGTTTCCAATTTCTTTATTAATTCTATCTATTCTAAAATTTAAATATTACAATATAAATAACCCCTCAGGTTTCTTATTGAACAGTAGATCCAGTGGACCAGGCAAAAGTGAAAAGCTGAACCTCAAATCATTAAGTTGGGACTTCATGATCTCATTTTGTTTTTCAATAAAATTATCAACGATCTCAGAAAACTATCAATATTTGATAAATAATAGATAAATCAAATAAAAAGTTACATATTCATGTGAGATTGTGGAAATATACTCGTTTAACTTTGGAATCCCCGGGAAAGGGTTTATTTTAGTGTTAAGAAATGTGGAGGATTCGCAATAAAAGCAAGATTCTCTCAACGAAGAACATAATTCTAATATAGGCGTAAAAATATAAAAAAGTATATGTAAACGAACTAGTTTTGGGGCCTTGAATGGGATTAGAAGAGGAATTGATGATTAAATTTGAAAGTCCCCAAAACATAAGAATTGAATATGGAATCTGAGAATTATTATTAAAGATCTATGGAGAATAACATTGGGATCAATAAATTACAAATAATAATTCCCTGATTTAATTATTATATAGGTAATTATATGTATAACTGGTTTTAGTTGGGTGGAGTTATTGTCTTGTGCTTTGTCAAGCACGACAGCATAATATCATTTTTAGTTTCTTTCATTCACACAAATTTAAATAAATTTTATATTTGTAAATAATATACCTGGTATCTTCTAAAGGGGGTTTTCATTTTTATCATCCTCTTTTTATTTTTTTCTTTTTCAGCATTCTTTATTACTATTTGTTTTCCAATTATTTTCATTTTTACTTTTAATCACAAATATAGTTTTATATTTTGAATTTAAAATGGACTTATAATTTCTAAAAGATGAGTTCGACTCCTTTATTACCAACGAATAAATTTAGTGAACTTAGAAGTTCCACTGGGTCCCCAAGGACCAAAAGGGGCTTTACACAACACAACAACGAAAAATACAATGCAGTACCAGTTACATCTGAGTTTTATACAAAGCGTATTAACTACCAAAGTTTTTTCCGACCTGCTGTAATTCTTTTATTTTCAATCTATACCATACTAGGTATTTTTTCAATCGAACCACCGCTTGAATATTTTACTTATTATTATTCAGATAAATTAATATATATATATATATAATTAAATAAAAATTTGATTTAGTTTCATTGTTGTCAAAGAGGGACTCCAAATCTGGGTTTTCTATAGCCGTAATGACCTTTCACAGTAAGGTTATAGATTTCTATCAAGTAATTTTGGATTTTTACAAAAGATGCCCCGCTGTAATGTCTGTTGTAAAAAAGCTGAGATTTGAAGTTCCATATTTTATAAAGATTTTATCTTTATACATACCCAAATACGAAAAACAGATAGTCCATCTAACTAATTACAATACTCTCAATAACTGGCTTTCTATTTTCGTTTGGGCAACTTTTGCAGTAATTATGGAACTTGTCATTGCAGTTGTTAACAATTTGCTTCTTTCTCATAGGTACAAAAATACACCAAAATATTGTTCTAACATGGTTGATCCCTCTAAATTTCATGACAAAGCTTTCACACAAGAACAGCTAAATAAACTGTATAGAAGCAGGGAATACGTTGACCTAAAGAATTCTAGGCATGGGTTAGGTCCTGAAGCTTGGAATTGGCAGCTAAGAAAAACTCTAAAAGGAACAAGGGATAATACAAAATCGCAAAACGCAGTCTCATCTGGAGATGAATCGGATATCAGTACATGAATCCATAAACTAATCTACTTGCGTATGTGTTTATACTTCAATTATTAAATTAATAGTACTAGAAACAAATGAGGTCAAAATAATTACACTAATAAATAATGGATAATAAATTTATTTAGAAACTGAGAAATAAATAAATTGTAGAATTCAGAAAGTACAATCAAAGAGAATTAATTAATATGTACAATGAAATATTCCTCACAACTATAGTACAAAACAATAAGTGTTTTTGGTTATTCCATTTGTACAAACACGTCATGTATTTTATCATTTAATTTTTTCAATTTAAGATTTCTATATTAATTTTTGGGTTTTATCTCCATCAGAGATACATGTTAAGTCCTTCAAACTATGATGATTCAACGAGTTTAGAACAGCAGGGTGATAAAATAAAATTGAGTTCTTTGATTTTTAAACATGATAACATTCATACTAATCTAAAGAACCTATGTATTCAACATGTCCCATTTTGGAAAGATATAAATCCTGATCTCATACACGTAGAACCTATAATATATGGAATAACGAATCACCTCTACCTGGTCACACTATCCAATGAGGACGACCATACATATCCAATAAAGTCAGTATGTGTTAAAAAATCATCAAAATATAATTCGTTGGTAGTTGATAGTGATGCACAGTTTAAGGTAGCTAAATTATTAGGTGATAATAATTTTGGACCTAAGATAATAGGCAGATTCGGTGATTTCACTATTCAGGAATGGGTTGAAGGAGATGTTATTCAACCAGAATCATTACAGAACTTATCAGTTTTGACTGGAATTGCTTCATCACTAGCTAAATTCCATAAGAGGGTTACTGAACTTGTTCCAAAGGAATGGGATAGAACTCCTATGTTTTTAACCAAAATATCTCTGTGGTCTCAACATGTCGAGAGAATCATCAAGAAGTATAATCTGGACTTCGACTATAATGAGTTAACACAAAATTATGAATTATTTAAAAAAATCTTTAACAATCACATAAACACATCAAATTCAATCACCAATTCAGTCCTGTTTTGTCATAACGATTTGTACACTCAGAACATTCTTGACTTTAATCAGGGAATTTACTTTATTGATTTCGATTATTCTGGATTCAATTATGTTGGTTGGGATATAGGTAGCCTTTTCTTCAAATTACGTGTCGTTTACAACACCGTATCTCATCCGTACTTTGATTTAGATGACACACTGACGTTAACTAACGAAAAGAAGTCTTTTTTTGTTTCAGTATATCTTTCTGAACTTCTCGGGAAGAACTTTTCCCCATCAGATGAATCAGTAAAGGAGTTTCTAAGAAGTTTAGAAATACACACTTTGGGAGTAAACTTGTTTTGGACATATTGGGGAATCATAATGTAAATATATTATATTATTTAAATAATCATCAAACTGACATTTCATTTGATATATTTAAATATAGGTCTGAAAAGCCGAAAAATGAGCTTAATGGGCCAATCGATTTCACCGACCAAGCTAAAATGAACCATAAACTTCTCAAGAGTAATATGAGGAAATTCGTGGATAATAATATTTTCACATAATTTCAACATATTTTAAATGACAAATTTTATTTTAAATACTCTATATTTATTATCCGCATACATTATTTTCCCACAACGATATCAACATTGAATAATTGTTTTTTTGGGATTCGGATCTCCCAAAAGCGTTTTATTTTAAATTACTTAATTTTTTCAATTTAAGATTTTAATATTAATCTTTGTATTTTATCTCGATTAGGGATAAATGTTCAACTCTCCCAACCGTGGTAACATACCAGGTTTGGGACACGATAATAAAACAAAATTGAGTTCATTAACATTTAAATATGATTATAGCCACAGTAATCTAAAGAATCTATGTATTCAACACGTCCCATTTTGGAACGATGTTAATCCTGATTTCATAGACGCCAAAAATGCCAGTGCTGGTATATTTAATAGAGTTTATGTCATAAAATTAAACTCACCGGACAAAGATAAGTATCCATATAAAAAACTAATTGTAAAGAAAAGAACTGATTCCAATTCGTTGGTAGTTGATAGTGATGCACAGTTTAAGGTAGCTAAATTATTAGGTGATAATAATTTTGGACCTAAGATAATAGGCAGATTCGGTGATTTCACTATTCAGGAATGGGTTCCGGGAGACACCATAACGAACG